>JACEVL010002415.1:0-18511 GCA_020284085.1 Aporrectodea caliginosa
TTCTGATGTTCCTGTTGACTGGGTCAATTTCAGGTAATACAACAAGCGGGCCAAGTCTGGTTTCCTGACTCGTCTTATAAAACCGCTCAAGCTATCAAGGATTTCAATCGAGAACAGTTACCATTGATGATCTTTGCCAACTGGAGAGGATTTTCTGGGGGCATGAAAGGTAGGATCTTCATTTGAAGTGTATTCAGTGAGAAGTAGGCAATAATTTGATTAAAAAGTAGATGAGTATGATTAAATTCAAAATCGTTCATAATATATGTTATGCAGTAGTGTAGTCCTAAAAAATGAAGTGGGGGAACGCCTGCATATTGAAGTAAGCAAAAAGTGCAATCTTGCAAAAATGTTGCATAGTGTGAGAAAAAGTGGGGAACGGCGTTCCCCCACGTCCCCCACTACACCACTGATGTTATGTAAATTATGTAAATATTATGCAGGATACAATTCAACACAACCCATCGCACGTTCTACACGGACTGCTGCCCCAGATAAAACAGACCCCCATACCTACTGCGCCCAAGAGCCCACAATAGGGTAATACCACAAGCGGACACTCTGGCACGTAAAACATTTATATTGCGGATGATTTACGCATGCGTTTAATGCCGAGGATAGATAGCACACCAAAACTTTTATGACATGTTAGGTTAGCCCAACACATAAATGTGATTCTCTTGTAAACCAAAATGCAGTTAGCAATTGGTATAATAAAGGATATACTTACTTACTTACTTACTTAACTGTATTTGATATCGCTCTCCATTCCAAGTTCAAAAATGCACACATGCCCAAATGATAGAACGTCAATGGCGCTGAGCAACTGTGAGTAAAGGACTTGCTCAAGGTCCTTACACAGTGACTGCCTGAGTGGAGGCTCAAACTTGTACTCCCTGTGTTACAATGTGGATGCTCTATGTATATTCTACCATTATACCTGCTACAGAAGACAGAATTTGTATCATTTCAGAAATGCATATAGAAACTCTGGGTAATTATAGATTGAAAGCTTCTTGTGAGTAAGTGTATGGATGAGTAGAACACTGGTTATTACTTGTGGGATGCAGTAGCTGATTGGGTAGAGTGCTCTCCATGTAACGCACAGAGCATGGGTTTGAGCCTCCTCTGAAACTGGTACTGTGTAGGGACCTTGAGCAAATCCTTCACTCACAGTTGGGCAGCACCATTGACTGATACTTGGTCAATAGATAGTGGTGCTTAACAAATGAATAATAATAATAATAAATAATAATAACTAATAATAATAATAATAAATAATGGTGGTGGTGGTGGTGGTGGTGGTGGTGGTGGTGGTGGTGGTGGTGGTGGTGGTGGTGGTGGTGGTGGTGGTGGTGGTGGTGGTGGTGGTGGTGGTGGTGGTGGTGGTGGTGGTGGTGGTGGTGGTGGTGGTGGTGGTGGTGGTGGTGGTGGTGGTGGTGGTGGTGGTGGTGGTGGTGGTGGTTCATACAATTGCAATGTATGCAACTGGCAGTAAATTATGCTTTTCTGTTGCAACAGATATGTTTGACATGGTCGTGAAATTTGGGTCCTACATCGTTGATGGCTTGAGAGAATATCAGCAACCAGTTCTGATTTACATTCCACCTTTTGGAGAGCTGAGAGGAGGTGCGTGGGTTGTCCTAGATCCCAAAATCAATCCCGAGTACATGGAAATGTATGCCGACAAAGACAGCAGGTTGGTCATTATCTTGGTATGTAATTGCAGTATAATTAAGTTATGTATGCAGTATGTACAGTCTAAGAGACTGTGTAAATGTCCTTGTAGTTCAGGGAGGTACATGCATACAGTACATAGACACGTGGATGTATGAATATTTATTAAGAACCAATAGTATTAAATTCCGGTAAAAAGTACTGCTTTGTACAAGACAACCATATTAAGCATTGACACCTGAAACATCACCTATGTACATGTATATATGCATATGTATATCTATGCATGCATACATCTATAATTCTATATACATCCTTGCTTATGAACATACACACATACATATGTGCAAACATAAATACATGCATACCATTAGCAAAGGTCCTTCATCCCATCAGTTGTATAATGTTATTGTAAAAGAGCATTCACGTAGTGTATGAATTAATTACATTACATTATTGCTTATTGAAGATTACCGTCTAATAAATAACGGGAATGACTAGATAAGCTGTGTCAGCTTGTTCTAGTGAATCATCTGTTGTATCAGTATGAAATTTATAAGTTCGTGTACGCTTTACTTTGATTAAATTGGTTGTTACTTTTCCATCTGTTTGTTTGCATTACAGTCTGTGTAATTGTAATTCATTCATTCATTTATTACTTGAATTTGTATAGCGCCTCTTCAAGGGAACTACTCTGAGGCGCTCCCAACCCCAGCGCGGCCAAATAGGACCATTTTAAGTTGAGAGAGGAATGCCTGAGAAGGGTTTCTAGGAAGGGAGCGAATTGCCAGAGGGAGGCCATTCCAGGTCGAGAGGCCAACCACAGAGAAGGCACACTCTGTAATTGTAAACTACTCTTAAAGTGGCGCTCTATAAATTTACGGTTACAATGAGGATTACAATGATCATTTGTGTTCTCAGGGGTGGCATTCTTGAACCAGAGGGGACGGTCGAGATCAAGTTCCGTTACAAAGATCTGAGCAAAGCGATGCATCGTCTGGATGCCACCTGCATCACCATCAAAGAACAGCTGATGGCTGTGGACCTACAGCCAAAGGATAAGAGCATCCTTGAGAAGCAGATGAAGGAACGCGAGGAACAGCTGATGCCGATCTACCACCAAGTCGCAATTATGTTCGCGGACCTGCACGACACCGCCACTCGGATGCAAGAAAAGGGCTGCATTCACGTACGTAGACCGCATTTTGTTGATGTTTTCATTCAAGTTTAGTTTTATTTTGGTTATGTTCGAAAGTTTCTCTGCATGAAACTATTTCCAACACACATGGTCAGCTTTCATTATAACAGAATTCTGATATGACATGGTTGGAACATGAATTTCAAAATTAATTCATTTAAAGAAATAAACTCATTCTAACATGACCTCATTATCAAGCAGATGATATGGCTTCCAAAGTGTTGTAGTAAGTTTCTGGTGTTTTTATACATTTGGATGTATGTATAATGGTATACACCGGTACTGGTTATATATATATATATATGTGTGTATATATATAATATATATATAATTATATATCCGTTATGTACAGCACAGATAAGCGTATGTATTCAAGTGATCAACCATCGATAAATTCTGGAAATAAACATATGCTTGATCGTATTTTTCATTGTGCATGTTATTGATGAATTATTTTAATCTAACTAGCTGAAACTTATCCTGGTTTAAGTCAGAATCGTGTTGCAAATTTGGGAAATTTGATAAATGTAGTAAAATTGTTGTTTACCAAAGTTGTAATTAAAATATCATCTTTTCCCCAATAGAATTTTCTGTATTTTGCTAAGTTACAAAATGTTTTCTAGCTTTATAACTCTGCGTGCCTGAATGCAGCATGATTAAGCATGGCTGTATATATTTTTCCTTGCTTTCACATTATGTCCGCAGTATTTATTGACTTTCTGCTGAAATTTGTGACCCTGTGAGACATATTAGTTGATGCCTTACATGCAATCATGGGCAGTAGTGCTAGAAAACATGTGACCAGTTTCATGAGATCGAAATCAGCTTATGGTATCAGAGAATAGGGGTGTTGTGTTCTAAATTCTGCCAGCCCATTCACTGGGTCCTGCTTGATTTGTACCTCCAAGTTTAGATGTGATGGTATGGTATTTCAGCTTTCAATAAGTAATAAGTGTAATGAGGTATGTATTTGCGCTGTTGGTTAAGACAGTGAGCTAGTTAGAAAAAAGCCTCACTAGTGATTTGTGTTGCTTTTAGTATCTGATGCTGGTTATCTTTAAACAGAAACACCTGGAAGTTTCTAGTGACAAATTCTGTGGCACTACTTTAAAATTTCTTTAAACTTGTTGACTTATCGTAATTTTGAATTTACTACTTACCACTTATCATCACAGAACTTTGATAATCTTCTCCATTCAACAGCTTCTGTACAAAACTTCAAAGTTATGCAATCCACTATTGTAAATTTAGTTACTAATTCTGTGTACCATGTCTCAAAAATTTAAGCAGTGTTTTAAACTGTTCAAATATGCATATCAATATAAAACTGCAAAATTTGAAAGTTAAAATGCTCTGCACTAAGAATATCAGCTACAGTTGCTCTTGACTTTTGCATCGTTAGAAATGCTTTCTGTAGTGTTTTATCACTTTGACATTTTGCTTTTTCTGATGGCTATGTTTCTTTGTCTTTGAGTGGTAAAAAAAGTGCTGTATAAAGTCCAGATTGATTACAGTGCACAGATACACACTTCAAGTGGCCTATTTCTTTTTCAAAAGCTGCCATTGTCTTGTGGTAGAATGCTATGGCTTTTTTATAGTCCCTTGCCTTTGAATCATGACAGAACAATGGAAATGTGTAACTGCAAATTCTTGACATCCTTGTGGGAAATTACTTATTGGCTTTGTTAGTTTTAGATTATTTAGAAAATTTAGTTTTAGTAAAATTAATATTGTCTCATTTTCTTGCGGGGGCAAATGAATCTACAAAAGTTAGCCTGTAATTGGCATACGTCTGAGCTGCACTTATAGCCTTAGGGCAGCCCTTTGTTAAAAGAAGTTGCCTATGCCTGACCTAGAATGTCTTTTTGGCCACTTACACCTGCATTGAACAAGAGAACTGGACAGTGGACACTGATCTATCCACCTAATAGAACCAAGAACAACACCTGACCCGTTGTCTTCCAAGAACAACACATTACCTCTTGTATTCCAAGTACGTCTTGTTTTCCAAGTACAACACATAACCTGTTTTCAAAGGACAACACATGACCTGTTGTCTTCCATGAACAACACATAACCTCTTGTCTACCAAGGACAACACATGTCCTGTTGTCTTCAACACATGTGTTCCAAGAACAACACATGACCTGCTCTGCTGATTTTGAGTTTTTCTTATGCTTTTGGCTGTTTTTTCTTTGTCTTGATTTCGTGTTTGTCTGCATGGAATCACTTCTTTGTGTGCTGCTGTTTCATTTGCTCTTTTACAATAATTAATTGAAGTGCCAGGCCTGTCAATTTCAAGGCGCAATTTAGCACTTTAGCGACGAGAGTGTACTAAAAGCACCCGGCAAACCAATGCAGCTCGTCATTAAAGTGTTAATACAAAGCTTCTTCTTGTTAAACAAACTTGTCTTCTTAATGAAATAGGTTATTTGTGTGAGTGGCTGTCTTTTGGCTCTGTGTATCTGAAGAAATTCTTTACACTGGCCAGCCATATATATACTTTTATGTGCTCTTTCCTGCGGCTCCTGCCTCAACAGTCTAGTGACTCTAGTCTGTTTTGGCAAATGTTCATTTTGTTCTTGTTCGGTGTTTATGGTGAAAGCTGTTACTTTGTCACATAATGGAACATTTTTATCGTACCTATGATAAGCTGCTTTGCAGTACATAGGAACAAATGAGTGAATGCACTAAAAGAGGATTCTTACTGTTAGCACAATGAGTTGTAAGCTTAAAGATGTTTGCCATGTAAAGTGCAGAAGTACACATAGGGTGACTGTGTACTGTGACTCTGTTGTCTGGTTACCACCACTTTTGAAATGTTGATCACTGGTATCACCTCTTTGGCCCTGTACTGAAATGTTTTTGTGACATGACAGCTTCATTGGTTTGAAGCAAGGTACAGCAACGACAATTAATGGCAGTGCATTCTCACTTAAGTTATTATCGCAATGCTGATAGATGCCTTAACTTTAGCTTACTTACTTATTGTTTTATGTTACATAAATTGGCGACTTCATCCATCTTGTGACAGATGTCACCAGAGGAGGGATTGTTCACAAGGAATCTGTAGGGCAAGCTATGCCCTTTGAATTACATGTACCTGTGTTGTGATATATTAATACAGAATGCAGGCTGAATAGTTCTTTTTGGTTTGATATATTTGTAGGATGTTCTTAGCTGGAGAACAAGTCGTCGGTTCTTCTACTGGCGTTTACGACGATTGATCCTCGAAGATCGCGTCAAGCAAATTATACTCACAAAAAACTCTCAGCTGAGTAGTGGTCAGATTAAATCTATGCTGAGCAGATGGTTTGTTGAGGCCCAAGGAACGATCAATGTAAGAAAAATCAAACAAAAACTATTATCCATTTCTTGTAAACTTTTCTTATTTACACAGCCACTTAGGCTTCTGATTAACGAGGCAAAATTGTTTTCGGTTCTTGAATTGTTTTTTAATTGTTATTCACAAATTTATATAGATCCACTTTAAGATTCACAAATCAGAGGTGCAACAGACCAGACAACAGAAAACTGTAATCATTTTATGTATGATTTGAGGATGCTTTTAAGTAAATGCTGTCTGCAAAGAAATTGTCTGCATTTGGATTATTTCCTTCTAGTAAATTGAATTAAATTACATTTTTTAGGGTGATTTTTGTGTGTTTACAACCCTATGGCAGTGTCTCTTTCTACTCAGGAATTATGTTCTACATTGATAAAGTGCATTTGAAAGTGCTACATGCAAGATTCGAAGGAAAGAGAAACAAAGGCATAGCAAGAATGCGCTGGATAGAGAATAAATGGGGACTTTGCACAATAGTGTAATGGTTAGCATGCTGGACTGTCAGTCCAGAGAGAATTTGGGTTCAAATCACCGCCAGGGCAGAAATTTGGTTCGAGATTTCTGCCCCACGTGCACCCCTTAGCCAACTCAACTATAGCGAGTACACTGACCATACACCATTGGTGGAAAATAAGACGGTGAGGAAGAGGACTGGCCACCAACCCTCATATGCTGATGCTAAGAAAATGAATTCACCAGCACTTCATACTTATGGCTGCCTCTTGGAGCTAGCTTAAGGACTGCTCTTCTTCTTACAAGACAGACTAACATTGAGAGGAGCAAATGACTTGACAAATGACCAGAGACAGTAGCAATCATTTGTTTATACCCATAGCTGCCAAATGGCTGACGTCAGGAACCGATGATGATGATTTGAATGAGTTGTTTGGAATACACTTTGCTAGTTAGAGATTTCTGTGCAGGGCATTTGGATTATTTTAAAGTTGGCAAATGTTATTTAGGCATATCTCTGGGAAGACAACAAAGCTGTCGTAGAATGGTTGACCGAGCAGCTCGAGGAAGACGCCGAACATTCTGTGCTCTCCGAGAATATAAAGTGCGTCCAAAGAGATTACGTTATGCAGCAGATGAGAAGGTATACAATTGCGGTCTCCTCTATCATCTGTCACTGTCATCTAACACCTGTCTATCTCCGGGAGCTCTTTACTTTTAAGGCAATGTCAACTGTGACGTCAAAGTTTGACGTCATGTCACATGGCGTCATGCAAGAGTAACCTTATGAGACAAAGCCTATGTTCTGAGCAAACATTTCCAGGAAACCTCACCAAAGGAATTTTGAATATCTCTTGCCGTTTTAAAGTTATGCATTGAAAACCGATGTGTTGGTAAACTTTCCACACAGGCTATTGCATGGGGGTATACGAAATTTGAAAAGGCTTTGAGCCACGTCTAAATGATCTTCAATCTTGCTGTAACTTTGCATTTTTTATCAGAATAGCCAAGAGAAACTTTTTATTGGTTGGCCATTAAAATTTGAGGACTTTGGTTTTTCTGGGACACCCTATTGTGTATATCTAGAGTACCAATGGTACAGGGAGATATACACTGGGAAATGATGCAAAAGTTAGAGGGTAACACTCATCTTGTTGTTTTTGATAGTTTTTATTATTGCTATTGTTGTTACTATGGTTGTTGTTGTTGTTGGTTGTTGCTGTAGGTTGCAATTGTTGTTGTTACTGTTGTTTTTACTGCTACTGTTGTTTTGACTGTTGTTGTACTGTTGTTTTTACTTCTTTTGTTTTTGTTGTTTCTACTGATGTTGCTGTGTCAGTTGTTCATGACACTCAAATTAGTTCTTCATTTCATTAGTACTGCAATGTATTTTGTCTACATTTTTAATCTCAAAGCTGATTTTCTATAGCGGTTGTCATCTGTTGTTGATGTTGTTGCTCATATAAGACTTGTGGCGTTTTGTACAGCTCTAGAAAACATATATTGATTTTTTTTATATGTTCTTATTATTTTCTTTTTGTTTTTTCTAGTCTCATTCACGGAAATCCAGAATTAGCCATGGATAGTATAGTATTCATCACACAGCATATTTCCGCGAGTCAAAGATCAGAAATTGGGCGTATTCTATCCACCATGGACATATCACAGGAAGACTGATGGATGTGAATTACGTCGAAGACAAAACGAGACAGCTTTTCACGAACATAGTCGACCAAGAAAGTCTCACGTCTCCCGAAAAATTTTCCAGTAGAACATGGCAACCAGCATCCTCTTAGCAGTATCGAGGTTGTGTTAAGGTTGGAAAGCCAGCTGGTACTATCTAGGTCAAGACATTTATCTCGCTGCATCTAAGCCAGGTCATAAAAACCAACCAGGACGAACGTTCGACGAAAGAATGGAATTGACTATTTAATTGGTCTATTCACTTGATTGTGATGTTGTGTAGGAAAATTAAATAATTTATGGGAAGTTGTTCACTTGGCCAGAATCTGGTGAAAAACATCTTGGTTAAAGTAAGCAATCAAGTTCTTTGCAATGTAAGAAATGTGCCACAGTCTCACAAAATTTGGTACATTTATCGCTTAAACTGCTATTGACATGCTAGTGAAGTAGTGATGACTTGTTTGAGTGATATGTTCCGCTGTGTAGCACATAATCCCACATTTACTGTGTTTTTACAAATTTATTCACTCACAAGTGACGAAATGGTTCAAATGGTCATCTAATGATGTGGGTCATATAAATTGACAGATGTCTACACTGGAAATGAATTGCCATGTAACAATGACTGCTCTTTAGTCTTTACATCCGAATACAAATTGAATGCTTTTTACAGCCGACTCTTGAGTTCATCATTCTGTTACCATCGTATTTATAGTGCCATTAATGTAGCAAGGCATTATTGGTTGGTTGATAATAAGTACAGAATTGGACTTGCACGAGGTGCTTTTGGGGTCGTCCATAAAGGACGTCTTCAAAAAATGACCTACTTTGGACCTCTCCCTCTTCCATTCTCTGCATTGACCTTACCCGTCCTCCCTCGCCTTTGCGGATATCCTCGTCAGCGGATGACTGGCTATAAGACTCGGGCCAGTGGTGTGTCTAGAATAGGAGAACAAACCCCATACTGTTGCCGATTGTGTTAAGTTTCGTATTGCAAACCGTTATATTATCGGATATCAACAACAACCCAGTTATGTCCTAAAACGTTAAACCCTTCACTTGTGGCAACCGTGGGAGATTGTTACCCCAAAACCCCATTGGTAGATGACACTGGCACGGACTCCTACCTATCAACTGACTTTTCATTTCTGCTGCTCTTGCATGCTAAACTCGAACCCACTTCTTAATGTCCTCATCATATTTCTGATATAATTCCCTAGTCCCTGGTAAAATGATTATTGAGCTGTGTACAATGGAACATTAGTACTGACGAACCAGTTTAGTGCAGTGCAGACTGTCTGCCATCTGACTGAAAGTTGGTGTTACAGATTCTACTGAAAACCTATCAAATTTAGATGCAGACATCTGCACTGGTCATAACCCACTCCCTGTGTCTGCATTGGGATGTTCCCTCCCTTATTGCGGACATCCTTTATGGACGGTTCCTTATGTAGTGAGTATCATGGCATAACTGGAGCATCCAGCCTCAACTTTAAAACGTGAGCTTTCAATCAGTCAATGTTGAATGTTGTTTCCAAACATTATGTCCACTGAATTTGTGTGGACATTTCATGTAGTGCATTTTTGGTACCTCATAAAAAGCTGCTCATAAAATACCTGTATAGCACTGTATATACATGTAGGCTATATCCTCATCTGAAGTTGGAAATTACTTTATGATTAATGCAACAAAAAGACTTGCAAGTAATTCAGAGTACTTGGCATTGTTCACCATTTTAGTAGGCCTGTTGGCCAATGGAGAACTTAGCTCTCAATTCTCTCCTGCCACTGAAACAGAAGTGTCACTCCTCCTAAATGCTCTTCCTAACAAGCAATGCGAACATGATCCCACCTGTCTTAAAATCTGTGCATCTGTCATTCCTGTAATCAAAGTTCTTAAAGTCTAGACAGATCTTTGCTGTAGCCTAATCAATACAATACAATGGTAATTTGATAATGCCCTCCTTACAAAGTTCAGAAATGCACATTGAAGCCGGGCAATCTCTCGCTCTTTACTGGCAACATCCCTATAGTCTTTAAGCACTCTCATGTCTCTCCCGTTTTCAAAAGGCAAATCTTGACAAGGAAAACTGAACTACCGTCACATCTCCAGTCTATCCTTTCTGTCTAAGTTAACTGAACGAATTGTACTTACTTGCTTACTGAAGCAGAATTTGGGCTATTTGGGCTTGCGATGCCGTTTCGTTTTTAAGTTACTTTTAATTGTTTAACAGAGTCCCAAAGAATATAGATATTAGAAGATGGTTACATACAATGGGACGCAGTGATCTCTAAAATAGTTGTATTGATACACATCATTGCATTGACGTATATGAGCCTCAATGGTTACTCCTTGCATAAATTGTATATCCGTTCACACTCATCCACAGATGTCGCCACACTTCAAATCCTAAATCTCATATTATGACGGTATCTTTGAACTCCACAAGCAATTTTTTCTTCAAAAACATAATTATTCGTCGACTGCCTTTATAGATATAATTAATTGAATGCATTTGTTATGTAAACAAAGACGTGACACTTTCGTTATCCTCGATTATCGCCCAAAAACTAGGCATGCAACGAAATAGTTTCCAGTCTTCTTTTATATAAGTCCTTCACAGATACGGAGCTTGGTTGTCAATGGAACAACCGTTGTCGCCTTACATCGGCGCTTGTTAAACCAGGTAATTTTTACAATTCTTTCAAATTTTATACATTTGCTTGTAAACTTGATCTAAAATCGAGTTTTTAATTGTGAAACCAAGTTCCACTAACGTGTGTTCATTTGGAACTTCTTTTAAATACCGGGTTTGCAGTGGTATTACCGTCGAAACGAGCATAGCAATTTCGGCGGGTTTTCAAAATCTGCTTTCAAAGTTAACATGTTTTCCGTAAATGATCTAACTTAGAGAAACTTTCGAATACTATTCAGTATATTGGTCGACTAGTCCCTGCTAGGGTAAACGTTTACGATACCTCGGTGGCCGATGTGACCTACATAAGAAGAGAGTGGAGCTACCAGGGAGTGAAGAGACCAAGGTGCTAAAGGTCATGAGGTATGAAGGATATACCCCGACAAGACAATGTATAATGCTCTTGCTTGTTTCCTTTGCATGCACTTCCACTATTCGGTACCGGGCTTTCTCCGTTGGGTTCCCGGTCATTTGGAACGGCCTTCCTTTGGAGCTACGTTTACTGCCGAGCACAGACACCTCGGCCTTTTACATATCTAGGGTCACATTAAGACTAGTGTGGGCCCGGGTGCTGTGACTACCTCCAGAGACCCCCTCTGACAACCACCGGTCCATCACGCACATATTTATAAAATGAGGGCCCCTCTAAACTGCGGGCCCGGATGCTGCAGCACCCTTAGCACCTCCTTAATGCGGGCGTGTACTTATCTCTAAAAAGTGTTCTTTTCAGCTGCAGCTGGGCTGGGACTGCCTCTGAGTATGTATCTTGAAGGGGCGCTATTTTGAGTTTACATTGATTGATTGATTGATATTTATATAGCGCCTAATAAGCCTTGTTTAAGTACTGTCTTTGAAGCATTGGACACATGAAAAAGGTGCTACTTACCATGCCGTATGTGGCCAAGCTTTATTTGATGGTGCTGAGCAATTTTGTGAGTGAAGGACTTGCTCAAGGTCCTTATGGAGTAGCCGTCACAGAGGAGGCTTGAACCTGTACTCTCTGTGTCACAAGGTGAGTGCTCTAACCAATAGGCTAAAGTGTCCCACCTTTGAGATATTCTTAGAACAGTGCTTCCCAATGTTTTTGTCTATGGAACCCTTTTGATCTGGAACCCCAACCTAAACGAAACATTCTGGTGTAATTCTAAGCAGTATATATATATATATGTGTGTGTGTGTGTGTGTGTGTGTGTGTATATATATATATATATATATATACAGTTTTAATCCACATAATTAGATTAGAAATTATTTTAAATGAAAATCATCCTCAGAATCTTGTTTCACCTCACAGTTTGGTTTATAATGTAACAAAACATTAAAACAACAATTACCGGTATCCAATATTTCTCACGGAACCCTTGTCTTTCCCTCAGAGAACCCTAGGGTTCTGTGGAACACTTTCGGAAACGCTGTCTTAGAAAGTACTGTGTGAATTAAATATATTGAACTGATTTATTTATTTAACAATAACAGACATGAAATGTAGTTACTTACAAAGTTCTGCAGTTCTAACATTGAGGCATTATCAGTACTCATTCTATTTAAAGACAAAATGCATATCATAGTGATGCTTCAGAGTTCGGACAGAGGCATTACTTGGCTGGGTTTCTCCTGCCGTTCTTCTTATGTTTGTCTTTGTGTCTCCGTCTCTGTCTGACTCTCTATGTCTTTCTGTATAGTTGTGGCTCTTCTGATCCATCATTATTGTTGAAGGCGTGTGTGCGAGAGAGGGTATTTAATATGGCACATTTTAAGTTACTGGTATGTCATGGTGCCACTTCATTTCAAAGCTTAGTTCTCTTCCAACCCCAAAGCTACTAGTGCCTTGGATTTCAGATATACCCCCACAGTCACTTTGATGCTTATGCTGTTGCCTTACGTTTTTGCTCGAGTCAGCGCAATGCGTGTACTTAATTGTTATTGTTGATGTGTGTTGCGGGGAACGAAATCTTGTGAGTGCTGTCACTTGTGTTATGTCTCTTTCTTATGGATAATAATACAGACGAACACCTGCTAAGAATCTGATGAACAGGATTCTCACCGCAGTCGCAGTCGAGGGAATCGCTCGCGGGGAGTCTCCGTCAGCAATGGCCTCTCATGGAGCCGGCTTCGCGGAGGAGGAGCAGAGGCGACGGACGAGGTGGGCGCTGGCAAAGCAAGGTCGTCTCGACGCCGCCGACGAGGCAGCCGGTCTAGGAGACGCTGTTCCCGCCGAAGAAGGCGTCGATACCGCGTCAGTTCAGCCGATGCTTGTACGTATGTCCCTCGGTTTCTCAGCATCAGAATTTATAATTTATCTGTTTACATGGAACATGGCAGCCAGTTGGGTAGAGCGCTCGCCTTGTAATTCGGAGGGTGTGGGTTCGAGCCTCCCCTGAGGCAGTTACTGTGGAGAGACCTTGAGCAGTGGCTTCACTGACAATTGCTCAGCGCTTTTGATTAATGCTTGGTCATTAGATGGTGGCGATTAATAGTTGTATAATATTTATAATATTAATAATAATCTACATCTAAGTGCTTGACTTTAGTGCACCATCATTTGATGCTTTGTGCATTAGAAGCCTGCACTGTGGAAGTTGCTATTTACAGTTGATTACAATTGCATTAATGTGACTGATTATATAAATTGGACTGTGCTAATATTTCAACTCTTTCTTGTCATTTTCATTGTTAGAGCCATGTGCAATTAATTACAGAGATGGGTAACTAATCGATTTGATATCAATTGATTGGCTAATCGATTAGACAAATGGCTAATTCTAATTATCAATCAATCAATCAATGAAACTTGATATAGCGCCCCTTCAAGATATTTACTCAGAGGCGCTCCCGGCCCAACCGCGGCTGAAAAGAATAGTTTTCAGAGAGGTATAAAATGCAGGTGAAGAGTTCCTAGGTAGGAGATAGAGCTCTGGAGGAAACCCATTCCAGATACTCGGTCCCACAACTGAGAAGGCCCGATGTTGCATTGCAGAAGTGCGTGCAAATGGGACACTCGGTGACCGCGGACTGCAGAGCGAAGGGTTGGCAGCCAATATTGGCAGAAATGGTGCGACAGTGCTCCTGCAGATAACTGCAGGTGCGGTACCATCGAGGCTATGCCAAATGAAGGCAGAGACCCTAAATGAGAGAGATGCGTTGTGGTAGTGGCAACCAGTGCAGGACATCCCGCATATTGTGGGATACATGACCCGTCTTAGGGATGCCGCCAATCAATCGCGCAGCCGCGCACAAAACTCGCTCCAAGCGCCCAATCCGACTCTTATCATTATAATCGATTAGCTACAAGAGTTTGCTTATTCTAATTCTAATCGATTAGCTAATTTCAGTAGCTGATTCTAATTCTTATCAATTAGCAACTTAACCAATCAATGAGACATTTTTAGACAAACAGCTAATTCTAATCAGTTAGCTTCAAGATTTTGCTAATTCTAATCGATTAGCAAATTTCAGCTTTTAATTCTAATTGATTAGCAATTTAACTAATCGTGCCTATCTGTGATTAATTTCACTTTCAAAGTTGGGATCCTTATAGAATTAGATTTCACTTGCCTGAGACTATCAAGGTTTCGTTAGTGAATGCTTTAGTTTTGAGCTGAATTGACTGCTGGAATTGCTTCCTGAACTGCCTACGTAATGATGCTGTAAAATAAGGTCTGATCTAATCCAATCAAATGACTTCTGTGGTGCCATTAGCACATTGCCCAAGACATCAATCGATTTTTGCTTCAAGCGAACTTGCAATCAAAGATCAGAATTCAGTGAAGAAGTCAGGTTGAAATCCGATGGATCGAAGAAACCAGATAGCAGGCTATGGTGGATATTTTAGGTTGAAGGAGGCGAGTCCTAAGTTTTGACCCGAATGTCATCAAAGTCTTAGTGCACGTTGTTGTTTTGATTAGATTTGTCAGAATTCTGTGAGACTAAGGTCCAAAGCTAAAATACATATCGAGTCAATCCGTGTCAAATCAACCAATTTTTTAACATTTTCCCACCTTCAACTTTAGATTTTGCTGAAAATTTGTCCATCTGTTTGTCCACCATTTTGAGGCACAAATACAAAATTTTATTAAGATATTTCAAAATTTGACCGAGATATGCCATTTTAAAGTGAGGCGGGGTAGACGAAAATTTGTATCCGATTTCGCGAAATGTTCTCTGCGGCCATATTCAACATGAAATAACTTATGAAGTAGAGCAGATAGAGGCATGAGGTTTTCACTGCTGTATTCAGACAGTTGAGGGTGACCTAATGAGCCTATTACAATGACTGTGACTTGAGTAGAGACTTTACAGGACAGCTGGCAATATGCCATCTCAGAACGTGCAAACTGTATTTTCTTGAATTTGCGTGACCGATATGAGGAAAGGCAGCTGCAATTTTTGTTTAATTTGCTCATATTCTTATTTAGCAAGTAATGGGCTCCTACTGGATGTACTTTAATGTGGTATTTAATTGCATATGAATTCATACTGACATGGTAATCTTTGTCAAACTGACGAATGGGGGTCAACTTCACCAGCTGATATTGGGAAATTGGACAACTGGAATTTATCTGAAATTCATATTTCTGAAAAGTGCATGCCATAAGCTTTCTGGTGATATAAAAATGATCTTGGTGCTCAGAAGCAGTCCGGAGTATTGCTTCGTTGAATATTTGTATCCGATTTCGCGAAATGTTCTCTGAGGTCAGTTTCAACATGAAATAACTCAAGAAGTAGAGCAGATAGAAGCATGAGGTTTTCACTGCTGTATTCAGAAAGTTGGGTTTGACCTAATGTGGCTATTATAATGACTGTGTCTTGAGTAGAGAATTTACAGGACAGCTGGCAATATGCCATCTGAGAATCAGAATGTGCAAACTGTATTTTCGTGAATTTGCGTGACCAATATGAGAAAAAGCAGCTGCAAATTTTTTTGATCTGCTCGTATTCTGATTTAGCAGCTAATGGGCTCCTACTAGTTGTATTTACTGTTGACCCCTTGTGCTAAAAACAAATTATAATATATTCAACAGCTATTAACATCTGTTGAAAACGACTCAAGTGCTGATAACTGTGTTGGACTGAAGCACTTACAATGGTCGTTTTTAAGTTTATTTCCAAAAATGCAGTCTTTAATGTTTTATTTGAAGATGCCCTAGTCTGGAATTCTTGTGATATTTTGATCTTATGTTTCATTTAATATTTAAATAACTTACAGTGGACATTTATATAAAACCATCGATAAAAACCACAGAGAGAATATTAAAATAAGACCTCGAAAAACATCCTGAGCGCGTTTATGACTTATAAAATTGCATTTGCTTGTCAATTTTTATTTCAGACTTTGATTTCGACCTTTTCAAATATAAACAAATAGCAACTATTAAAGAGGGCCCCTAACAGTGAAAAATGATTAATCACGAAATTAACAACCAAGAATAGACATGCATTCTGGTTATTTGCGACATAAAAAATAGAGCTAATGTTCAACCAAGCAATACTCTGATTGCTTCTGGGTACCAAGATCCTTTTTATATCATCAGAAAGCTTATGGCATGCACTTTTCAGAAATATGAATTTCAGATAAATTTCAGTTGTCCATTTCCCAATATCAGCTGGTAAAATTGACTCTAACTTCTTCAGTTTGACAAAGATTACCATGTCAGTATGAATTCATTTACAATTAAATACCACATTAAAGTACATCCTGTAGGAGCCCATTACCTGCTAAATCAGAATATGAACAGATTAAACATGTTTTGCAGCTACTTTTCCTCATATCAGTCATGCAAATTCAAGAAAATACAGTTTGCACGTTCTGAGATGGCATATTGCCAGCTGTTCTGTAAATTCTCTGCTCAAGACATAGTCATTATAATAGGCTCATTAGGTCAACCCCAACTGTCTGAATACAGCAGTGAAGACCTCATGCCTCTATCTGCTCTACTTCTTGAGTTATTTCATGTTGAAACTGACCGCAGAGAACATTTCGCGAAATCGGATACAAATATTCAACGAAGCAATACTCCTGACTGCTTCTGAGCACCAAGATCATTTTTATATCACCAGAAAGCTTATGGCATGCACTTTTCAGAAATATGAATTTCAGATAAATTCCAGTTGTCCAATTTCCCAATATCAGCTGGTGAAGTTGACCCCCATTCGTCAGTTTGACAAAGATTACCATGTCAGTATGAATTCATATGCAATTAAATACCACAGTAAAGTACATCCAGTAGGAGCCCATTACTTGCTAAATAAGAATATGAGCAAATTAAACAAAAATTGCAGCTGCCTTTCCTCATATCGGTCACGCAAATTCAAGAAAATACAGTTTGCACGTTCTGAGATGGCATATTGCCAGCTGTCCTGTAAAGTCTCTACTCAAGTCACAGTCATTGTAATAGGCTCATTAGGTCACCCTCAACTGTCTGAATACAGTAGTGAAAACCTCATGCCTCTATCTGCTCTACTTCTTAAGTTATTTCATGTTGAATATGGCCGCAGAGAACATTTCGCGAAATCGGATACAAATTTTCGTCTACCCCGCCTCACTTTAAAATGGCATATCTCGGTCAAATTTTGAAATATCTTAATAAAATTTTGTATTTGTGCCTCAAAATGGTGGACAAACAGATGGACAAATTTTCAGCAAAATCTAAAGTTGAAGGTGGGAGGGTCTGGTTGATCTGACATGGAATGACCCTATCCAGAAATTTTTTGCCAAAGAATTTGGAGGGCTTTTGTGATGCTTTATAATCTTCAAGCTCCCAGTTGTTTCTACATTCCAAGCTTTATTAGACAAAGACAAGAGACAATGTTGATGATTTTTTTAATCCATTGGCTCTTTGATGACTAGTTATGTCCTCTGCATTTGTGGTTATCTTTTTATACTCTGTGAACCTTGTATATTTTCACCGAGTAAGGGTTTAAGGATATAATAGTTTACCCAAGATGTATTTGTACTTTTACTTTTTGACGATGTAATAATTCTTTGTGTGAGTCTGCCTGCCTGCCTGACCCTTTGGATCTTGATCCTCTGCTTATCGATTCAGTGTTGATTAAGTGCATGTGAATAAGCTGGTTCTTATGACTTTGCTTTTTTTGGCGCTGTAGAAATTTTGAGATTACGATAGATTGTGACTAGTGATTTTGAATGAAATTTGTTATTGCATTGAGTGTTGGCGATCATTTTAGAACTGTCTGCCTTCTACTGTGCCAATCTTTGTATAAATTTTGCCTGGCAGCCTATTGACTATGACATTGCCAAATGTGCTTCTTGGCTTTTGAGTAAAAAAATTGGCAAGTTTGTAACTTGGAACAATATAGATCAGAGGTTCCCAAACTGGGGTGCACTAGGGGGTGCGACTTGTCATTTCAGTAGGTGCGACAAAGAGGGAAAGTACGAACTATAAGAATGCATTGATAGTACATTATACATTTTTTTAGCTGTCATAGGATAAGTACTGA
>JACEVL010002416.1:0-18702 GCA_020284085.1 Aporrectodea caliginosa
TTTTTTCCCAGTATTCCCCTTCTTTTCCAAAGTTTGCCAAAATTCTGGTAACTATTTTGAACCCGTTCTCTTCGCGCGCTACAAGGCAAGCACTCATCCAATAAACTTCAGTGTCTCACAAATCCACAGGTAAAATTCAATCGAATTCCAACTGATCCAGGCAGTGTCTCCACCTGGCGGCGTGTGAGGGAAATGAAGATGCTCTCCAAGGACCCGACCGTCCACCATTGCACCTCTGCTAGCGTAAGAAGATGCAGTCATATATAAGATGTCATAGTTAGCAGTTACTTATATAGCACAATTATAGTAAAGGGGAAGTCATCGGTCATTGGTCGCTTCAGCAGACCATTCTGAAGTTGAACCAATAGGCTACTCTATAAGAGTAGCCCGTTGGAAATGCCATCGGTCGAAATGCCATAGGTTGGAATTCGATAACGTCAGGCAATTAAATCTAATGCATAAAATGTAAGATAATGTAAACTACAGTGAATCCATGTTGACAGTGGCCTCCATAAATCAATTAGTAAAAAGGATGATAATCCTGTATTTTTAAAACTGCTTACACAGGATTACATGAGTAAATATAATTCCTATACTCATGTATATATACAGGCGGTTCTAAGGAAGATAGCTTAGTTGCTGCGGCCTACACCGTACCAAGCTTAGACATAGATAAAAAGTGACGTCTTTATGATAATTCCAGTATATATGCTGCTGAATTGACTGCTATAAAAACTCAAGATATTTAATGTATCTGCTGAATTTATAGCATCGGCAGATTCTGTGTTAAAGGTGTTTAAGGCGAGTACTGTATTATTGTTCACTATCATTATGCACCATGATGCATAAAATGTAAGGTAATGTAATCTACTGTGAATCCACCGAGATATTAGAAATGCCCGCTCCACTTGTGTCCCCAGCCAATGCAGTTATAGTTAGTACACTCAATCAATATCTCGGAATTTGCATAGCGCCCCTTTATAATCTATACCCATAGGCGCCCCCGACCCAATCGAAGCGAAAAAAGAACAGTTTGTGCAACTGGGGAAACGGAGAGGAGGGAACCATGAGGAGGAGACTCGCCTTCACAGAAAGCCCGTTCTTTTATCGTCGGGTCGATCACGTAAAATGTCCACCGTGGCATAGTGACTATGCCGAGCGTCATTGGGAATATCTTGGGAGCAAAGTCATCAAGGGAGCTAAAACCCAATGCGCAATTCTTTGCACTGGCATCCTGTTCAGCAAAGTATTTGTGTCAATTTAGATGTCATAGTTTATAAATCATTGAACTCTGGTCGCTAGATGGCGATAACATTTAGAAAATGATATGATCTGGATAGACACCTTTAATACGCCTTCAATCGATGTTATAATTTCGTCATTTGCGTTCTACCGTTAGTTCGCTTGTACTATAAAATTAATGTAATCAAAGGTGACGTCGACGTCAATGGCCTTGGAATACGCAAGGTTTACCTAAGCAATGGATGATGATAGTTCATAAAATGTTATCAGCAACACTTCTTGATGTCATGGAAATGTTGTGGGTATGCTGGTGTGATCGCTCATGTCATTTCATTGTCAGGACTTTTTCAAATATTATTAGAGCAGGTTCCAGAGTTTAACGACATCTTATGGTAATAAAGGCCGTTGATGTCGGCAGAAATTATTTGATGAGTTGCCACAGTTCGTGCGGCTTAACACAGCTCACTATAAAATTGTTTATCCACCATAGGCTGCCTATCTACATTGTACCTTAGGCTAACGGACTGATCTTCTGGATTTTGACCTGATTGCGACTTGGTAATAATCATAGAGATGTATAATAATTATATAAATATGTCATTAGAGAGAGAGTATCTGGTATCTATGTTGAGGCTGCCGATTCAAAACGGCCTTGACACTGACGTCGTTCAAAATGGAGAAATGATCGAAGATAAAATGTGTAGCGTGTGAATGTAGCAACTTATTAAAGTCCGAAAACAAGAATACTGGAAGCCCGCACTGAAAGCAATCTCGTGGAGTGTTACCTTCATATGTAAATATGCATGTATGTATTTATCCTCTCCTTGAGGCTTGAATTAATCCCTCCCAGCGGATGGGTCAGCCACATGGATCCTTTTCTCCACTTGTGTCTGTCACCAGTATCTTCTTTCTTCAAACTGAGTAACTTCAGATCTGCTCATCTCTTCCTCTGTCTTCACTCGATTGCGGCTTACGGTGACCTCTGCTATCATAATACTTTCAAGCAGCTTTCATGCCACGACCGTGCCTTTCGTATTTTTGTTGGTATGTAATGCAAGTATGTATGTATATAATATTATGATTGTATGTATCTATATAGGAATATAAGTATGTATGCAATGAAAGGTAGGATAAAGTAAAGTAAGTTAATGTCAGGTACTTTCTAGTCAGGTAAGGCAAGATGTGGCCTAACCTTTCTTTGCTTACACGACCTAACCTTAATCTACCTGTGTAAAATAAGGTCAGGTCGGGGGAAGAAAGTCAGATAAGGCGACCTAAGGAAAGGTCAGGATGAATTCTTGTAAGACAAGATAAGTTAATTAAGATAATGTCAGGCCCTAAGGTTAGTGAGGCAATGTACCTTTAGGGAAGGCAATGTGAATGGGTAAGTACAAGCAAGGTGCATAAAGGGAAGCAAGATATACAGAGGTAAATAAAGACAACATAAGGAAGGGTAGACAAAGCTATGTCTACATTAGTAAAGGTTAGCTAAGGTAACGTTATATCTCAGGCGCAGACAAGACAACAGCTAATGTAGCTTCGACTTCTATAGCGCCCGTCTTCATAGAACATCACTCGAATGTTCAAGTCACAAATACTCATCTCAGTCAACGGTTGGTAATTAATTGCATCTGAATAACTTCTATAATGTCGATGGTCGCTTTCATTAGAGAAGCTAGTTCTGAATGAAGGAGACAGCAATATAATTATTACCTAATCCAATCTAATCTAATCTAATCTAATCTAATCTAATCTAATCTAATCTAATCTAATCTAATCCACTTCCTGAGACTATCTGATCGTTTTAATTCGAGAAGCGGACAATCTCACACGCAGATCGTTTATAATAAGAATGTTATACTCTGTATAAATGTATGACATGTACAACAAATTGCTGATAGACATTGCAACTGGTTCATTAAAGAATATACTTACTTACTTAATTTAATCTAATCTAATCTGAATGGCTTCTATGGAGCCGTTGTAGTAATGAACAAGGCATTAATCGACGTAAGCGGTAATGTATGACTTATGGCGGGATCATCCAGCAATTAAACGCGCTTTTTGCTAAATTTATATCGAGTTAAGGCAGCGGTTTGAAGGTGTCTAAGACGACCAATATAATCATTAATTGCTAAGCGACATCTTGTGGCTGCCAAGGACCGCTAACGTCGACCTTACTTTATAACAAAGATGTAACGTTGATTTGGCGATTAGTAGTAGTGGCATTTAAGTTGTAAGACACTGTGTAGTAACATAGACCATTAGCGTCGCCCTCCTCCTTCTTCCAGGCTTGGAACTGGCACCGGCTGGCACTAAGCACGGATGTGCAATGCACGGACGTCCAGTGGCGGAGGTAATTTTGCCCTTGCGATCCTCGTCTCCGCTTGGCCAGAAGTCAGACTCGGCTGAAGCTCATCTTCTCTGGCTGGCCAGATGTCAGGATCGGCTGACATCAAAGGTCGTTATTAAAATGGTTTTGACGATTATGCGTTTGGCTACTAAAGCCTTTCAAGTCATTTCACGTTACAAGCAAATCAAACCAGTAAAGACTGTAGCGATTGTATGAATGGATCGAAAGTTTAGCGACATTTTATGGCAACAATCCAAAGTCTGGATTATTAAGGAGGGCGACGACAATCATCTTCGTGATGGCACGCGTTGTTTAATAGGAACTGCACCTGCCGAAAGAAATATATCGAATTCGCCCACGCGGTAATAATAGGCCTTCATAAATTATAGCCTTAAGATTTCGCTAAGTTAAAGATAGTACAGTGATGGTCTTAGACACCTTTAAAGCGCTTCCTTCAGAAGCTATAAAATCCATCAAATGACTTTAATCGCCAGATCTATTGGAAACCTCCCTTAGAGTGAGGTTGACATTAATGTGTAAGTCCGAAGCCAAAGATGAAGGAGTAGCGCAACGTTATACACCATTGTAATGAAACACATCGTCGTTTAACAGAAACTACAAAATAATTGTCTTTATGATTCTCGACTTCGATTTCTTTTAAAGCGACCATCGATTGAGGTCTTGTGCATTATGATACCGGCGCAATAGAAGTCACTACATTAGAAGGTTACCGTTTCTAAAGTGGAGAAAGTGTTAAGTTCTTTTGTGCCTTCCTTGACCGGGTACTCTACTTTTTCAGACCGTTAACTATGACCACTCAGCCCAACATGAATTCATACCAGTGACAAACAAATAATCTTGAATTAACGAGTCAATGTCCTGCTAGAGTAAGGTCGACGTTAACGGCCCTCAACAGCCACAAGCAGTAGAAAAATAACCGTAAAACTGCCCACAATGGTATGGTGCTACTTCGAAGCCTCAAACAAGGAGGAATGGATGCCAATCACCCTCGTTGAAACAGTGTCCTTTTACTATTTCATACCGTTTACAGACAATGTTCATTCAGATCGACATGACTTCATACCATTAGTAAACAAATAATCATGCCACGGTTTGGCTAAAAATTATTACTGCTACTAAGTTAAAAAAGGTCCTATGTGCCAGAGTCTATTGCACAAGGCATCAACCGATGACGCACCAAAACCAAACTCTAATCAGAAGATCAGTCCGTTAAGACAGAGATGTAGTCTTTGGTGCATAAGCTTTCCGGAAAGAGGTAAGTCTCAAGTTGAGAATGAATTGACAGAAGCGACATAGCAGAACAGGCAGATACAGGGAGGAAGGGAGAGTTCCACGATATAGGTTCAGCAACTGGAAATGGTTGTTCACAAGCACAGTTGTAGCCATGATTCTCCGATGACCGCATCGAATTGCGGAAGGGAAGCAACTGGCAGACCTCACTCAAAGAAACGCCCTGGAGTGATACCTGCATGCATGCATGTATGTATACATGTATGTATGTATGTATGTATGTATGTATGTATGTATGTATGTATGTATGTATGTATGTATGTATGTATGTATGTATGTATGTATGTATGTATGTATGTATGTATAGTAATAAATTGTAATTGTAATTGTAATTGTAATTGTAATTGTAATTGTAATCGAACATTTGTATAGCGCTGCTCAAAATCAGCAGCGCTCTCGACCTGCTTCAGTGCCTGCGTCAGGAAACAAGAAAGTCTTAAGGCGTCTACGGAACTGGAAAGGTGAGAGGGCTAGTAACTCAAGGCGAAGAGATCGGGGAAGAGAGTTCTAAGCTGATGGGCCAACACGGGTAAAGCACCTAGAGTGGGCCGTAGCAGAGCGCATGCGAGGGACAACCATATGGCCGCGGGTCGAAGATCGCAAAGAGGCCCTCGCGGGTAGAGAGGAGACAAAGGTGCAAAAAGACCTATTAAAGGTAGTATGGGGCCTCCCCAACAAGGCAGTTACGCATGAGGGAAAGGATTTTGAACTGTACCCGCTGTTGAATAGGGAGCCAGTGAAGGTATCTCGAATATAGCTTGAGATATGGGCAAACTTTGGAATGGCGCCTATAAGCCGAAGTGCTGCATTAAGAATAGACTGGATTTTGCGAGTATTAGAGGTGGAGAGTCCAATGTATGCGAAGTCAACCCTAGTGCAGATCAAGGCGTGGATGAGAGTAGTAGTGGCATGCAGTGAAAGAGAGCTGCGAATGGAACGTAGTTGACGCAGATGGTAGAAGCAAGATCTGGAAACCGAGTTGACCTATTCAGTAAAAGAAAGGGAATGAGCCAAGACAATTCCCAGGTCACGAACAGAAGAGAAGAAGTAGATGTTGGGAAATCTGAGACGGAGGGAATCAGTATCAATCTTATTGAGCTGAAGATGGCCGCCAAGCCATATGAACTGTGTCTTGTCAGGATTCAATCGCAGGCGGTTAGAGGAGAGCCATGCATCTATAGCAGAGGAAGCCTCTAACAAACGCTCTACCATTTGAACAGCAGAAGATGCTGGGCCATGTAAAAAGGCCTGGGTATCATCGGCAAATTGATGAGAAGAGACCCCAAACAGTTGGAAAATACCTCCAAGGTCTGAGGTATACAGAACAAATAGTAAAGGAGCAAGAACAGAGCCTTGAGGAAGACCATAGGGGACAGTGATCCAAGGAGTGCGGTTTGAACCAAAGACCACGGACATAGTCCTATCAGTAAGAAAAGATTGGAACCAAAGGAGAGCCCTGTCCGTGATGCCAAAAGAATGAGATAGCTGGCTATGTATGTATGTATGTATGTATGTATGTATGTATGTATGTATGTATGTATGTATGTATGTATGTATGTATGTATGTATGTATGTATGTATGTATGTATGTATGTATGTATGTATGTATGTATGTATGTATGTATGTATGTATGTATGTATGTATGTATGTATGTATGTATGTATGTATGTATGTATGTATGTATGTATGTATGTATGTATGCATGTGCATCTGTACATTTGTCACTAATTAGTAACTTCTACGTGTTATGTTTGGCTGCCAGAGCTTTTCAAGTCAACATTACCTTGCAAGAAACGGATCGAATTTGCGATTCAACGCAGTTGCTCTATTTATATCTTCGCAGGAATGCGCTTTAAAGGTGTCTAATGAGAAAATTGCCTTATCCAGTGTTTAGCAATATCTTTCGGCTTCCAGGACCGGTGACGTCGACCTAACATCAACAGAAGAGAATAGTAAAATGAATGGGGAGAATGGGTGTTAAAGGTGTTTAAAGAAGCACAATATTATCTATTGTTTAGCGACGTCCTGTGATTGGCGCGAGATAATAATAATAATAATAATAATAATAATAATAATAATAATAATAATAATAATAATAATAATAATAATAATAATAATAATAATAATAATAATAATAATAATAATAATATCTTTTCTTTAATCAGTTAATTCTGCTGCATATACATCAACAGAAGAGAATAGTAAAATGAATCGGGAGAATGGGTGATGAAGGTGTTTAAAGAAGCACAATATTATCTATTGTTTAGCGACGTCCTAGAATTGGCGCGAGATGGATAATCATAGCATATTTTTGGATTATTAAGTGCCACTGTCTAATGATCAAGTATCAGTCGATGACGCTGAGCAATCGTGAGTGAAGGACTTTCTCAAGGTCTCTAAACAGTTTCCGTCTCAGAGAAGGAGGATCGAACCCATACTCTCCGCGTTGCGATGAAAGCACTCTTCCAATCGTCTACCGTGACCCACACATCTTATATTAAATTCAATCGATTCCTGCTGAACAATCCAGGCTTCTGATTGGCATCACTCGATGTTACCAGACTCCTCTTTGTTTATTAACACGCTGTGGCCGACAAAGACCGTTAGCGTCGACTTTACACAATGGAGGCAGTCGAAAGATTGTTGACGATAAAGCGTGGGGATTGGAGGCTTATTACAACATTAGGCCGCATTTGCCTTATTTATAGCGTTGGTAGATTTATAAAGCGCCCTAATAAGTTCGGCTACGGGATCGACCTCTTTCACTAATAATATATGTATCAGGAAATTTAATATATCGTATATCGCATTTTCAGTCAACACAGTATCGATTATCATGCGCTCAGTCAAAACAAAATGGGTGGGCAGGTACATGTATATACAGTCAGAATCGGTTCCAGGTTAAGATCCAAACAGTCAGGCAGTCAGACAATCAGTCGGCTACGGTGGATGGTTGGTGTTTAGAATTAGAGCGAAGGTAGAGATAATGGGAAGAGGAGGAATCAGAATTGGTCTTCTATAAGTGGATTGTCTCTGACTGTCTCCCTGCCTGCTTGTCTGTCAATTGGTCTGCTTCCGTCCCTGTCTGTCTGTCTGCATATGTTTCTATGTCTGTCTGCCTGTCTCAGACTCTGTACACCTTAGGCATGTATATACTTGCATAAAATTAATGTTGAACTTTCCTTTCCCGTGAACGATGGGTTTTAAGTATGCGCTACATAAATTAACCTTATTTTATTACATTGTAAACCGGTTTTTACTTTACAGTCTCCTTTCGTTGGACTGTAATGTCATCAGCGTAGATAATCCAAGATGCTGCTCGAAAGGGAGGTACGAGACCCCTGAGGGAGGGAGATATGTAGGCAATGAGGGAGGGCAGCTCGAAGGACTATGACCGATCGGACGACGAGGGCATAACACGGGCCATGTGGGCAGATGCATCGGGTCACGGGGAGGTGTTGAAGATACGATTTCGATGATGGTGATGATAACGATGACGATGATGATAACGACGACGAAGTGGTACCGATGTAGCTATAGCAGACGTCTATCACAAAAGCATCGTTGTGATCTTGACAAACATCCAAAAGCCTTCACAGAGGAAATGAGTTAAAATCCACCCAGATTACACAGTTCAGCAGACGCCCAAGGAAAAGCGCCAGAAACGAGTAGAGCGGGAACCGAGTTTTTGGAACGTCAGATAGAGACGACTTAGAGCAGATGGCTGGGTCACAATGAGTAAGCGGAGTGGTGGAGGAAAAGAAGGAGAAGAAGAAAAAATAATGAGACGAAAAAGGAATTTACAAGGAAGGGGAGGAGGAGGGGCGAAGGTAAAGGTGGAATATGATAAGGAGGAGTGGCGGAGAAAAATGAGGTGGAGGAAAATGATATGAAAGAGAGAAGGATTGGAGAAGGAGAAGATGATAACTGAGAGGAGAAGGAGAGGGGCGGAATAAACAGAGGAGGAGGAAAATAAGATGAGATGGAGGAGGAGGATGAATAGAAACATAAATGAGAGGATCAATATGAAGAGGAGAGAGGAGATGGCGAGAGTGAAGAGCGAGGAGGAGAAAGAGGATGAAGAAGTAGAAGAGGAGGAAAGAGAAGAGGATGATGAAGAGGAATTTATAAGAACAAAGCAATTTCTAGCCTATCTCCTCCTCTGAGATAGTTACCGTGTAGGGACCTTGTGCAAGTCCTTCACTCACGATTGCTCAGAGCCATCGATTGATGCTTCGTCACTAGATAGTGGCGCTTTATAAATGCAAAATATATTATGATTATCCTTAGCGCGTCAATTCCCAGATGTCGCTAAGCAATAGATGATACAATGCTCCACTTAGACACCTTTAACGCTCGTTCTTCCGATGCTATAAATTCAGCCAATGCGTTCAAATTAAAACCAGTAATGGTCACTTAAAAATTTTTAATACATATATATCACCTTCACATCAATTGGTTAAGGAGGAAATTGAACATCTTTTCATAAATAAAAGAACAATTATAGTAGGTGATTTGAATGCACATAATAAACTTTGGGGATGCTCATATACGAAAATAAGAGGAAGATTATTAGAAGAAATATTAGCTGAAAAGAATATGGTTGTCCTTAATACAGGGCAGGCCACTTATATTACTTCTAACATGCTAAATAATAACTCAGTTATAGATCTAAGTATATGCTCACAAGATGTAGCATTAAATACTAGACATACTGTTACTAAGTATAATATGGGATCTGACCATTTTGCATCCATTACTTTTGTTAACGAGGAAAGCATAATAGAAAATAACTTAAGTATGCAATTATGGAAATTAAATAAAGCTAATTGGAAAAATTATAAAGATTCTAGCAATTTAACATTAACTAATGAAGTCCTAATGAAAACAAATATAGATGATAAATATAATGATATATTAGAATGCATAAATACCTTAGCTAATCAATCAATACCTCTTAAAAAACAAAATCTAAGAAAGAATGAAAAGCGTAAGAAATTTAAACCTCTACCATATTGGAATGATAAATGTAATGAAGCTGTGTATAAAAGAAATCAATGTAGAAACAAAATGAAAAAAACCAAAGAACTTAATGATTATATGGAATACAAAAAGCAAGAAGCTATAGTTAGAAGAACCCTTAAGGTAGAAGCAAAATCTAGTTGGCAGGATTATTGCTCTACGCTTACTAATCAAACGAAGTTAGGATCAGTATGGAGCATGGCTAGAAAAATGAATGGAGTAGCAGCTTACGCATCAATTCCTACTCTTAATGATAATGGATTATTAGCTGAGTCAAACATAGATAAAGCAAATATACTAGCTCATACTTACGAAAAAACTAGTAACTCTCAAAATTATAATAAAAACTTCTTAAATTATATTACAAGTAATAACATAGATAATAGCCATATTAATAATGAAAATAATCGTAATGAAGAAGTAGAATTAATGAACAAAATTTTTAATCTGAATGAACTAAAACAAGCAATCAAATCGGCAAAAAATAATAAATCACCGGGGGATGATAGGATACCATACGAATTACTGAAACACTTACATAAAAATGCACTAAAAACTCTATTGAGTTTTTATAATGAAGTATGGATTGAGGGAAATATACCAAGTGATTGGAATCATGCCATTATATTGCCTTTACTTAAACCAAATAAGGATGCAACAAAACCAGAATCCTATCGACCAATTTCATTAACAGCGACTTTATGCAAAGTAATGGAGAAAATGGTTGCGAACCGTCTCCAGTGGTATTTAGAAAAAAATGCTATATTTACAAAAAATCAATCTGGATTTCGTAAGTATAAAAGCACAATCGATCAAATTCTTAAACTGCAGGATACAATACTTAAAAAGCTAAAAAATAAGGAACAAGTGTTGGCAGTTTTCATTGATTTTGAACGTGCTTATGACATGTTACATGTACCTACACTTTTACAAAAACTAAAAAAATTAGGAATAGTGGGAAACGTAGCAAATTGGGTCAAAAGTTTTTTATTTAACAGAACATTTCAAGTAAAGGTTGGAACTGAATTATCCGATAAACTAGTACAACAAAATGGGACTCCGCAAGGTTCAGTAATTTCTCCCCTATTGTTCCTAATAATGATTAATGATATTCCATCAGGCCCAGAAGGTGTTAATATGTCACTCTTTGCAGATGATAGTGCAGTTTACATAGGACATAGAAAAACTAAAACTTTAATTAAAAAAATCCAACAATCAATTGATGAAATAAATAACTGGTGTAATAAAAATGGGTTTAAAATATCAATAGCTAAAACTGTAGGAGTTCTATTTACTAATAAAAATCAATTACCAATAATAAACATTAAAATTGATCAAGAATTGATAAAAATGGAAAATAAAGCTAAATTTCTAGGAATGATATTTGATAAGAAATTAAGTTGGAAGCCCCACATAGAATATATAATAGAAAAATGCAAAAAAAGATTGAATCTCATGAGAGCGGTTTCAGGTTATTACTGGGGAGCTTCTAAAAAATCTTTATTAGCAATATATAAAGCATTAATACGTTCAATATTAGATTATGGAGATGTGGCCTATTCTTCGGCTAGTCAATCGCTGTTAAATAAATTATGTACAATTCAAACTGAAGCCCTAAGATTATGTTGTGGAGCCCCAAAGAACACAGCAGCTTTAACACTACAAAACGAATGTGGGGAATTCCCCCTCCATATGAGAAGACTGTATAATTCCAATAAAATGGGAATTAAAATATTAGGAAATAAAGATCATCCATGTCAAATGAATTTCCAACCACATTGGACAGATGTCAGTAAAACACCACAAAACAAGAATCATTCTATACACTACAGAACAAATGAATTCATATCATCTCTTGATACATCTTTTATTGGACCCTGTTTTCCCCAAATTCCCCCTTGGACTAATAACAAAATAGATATAGATATCAGTCTCAAAAAGCAGATTAGCAAAAAAAGAGATAACCCTGAACTTCTGAAATTAGTTGCACTTCAAATGATATCAGGATATAAACTAGAAACACTTATTTACACGGATGGGTCAAAGGCAGACGAAGTTGTTACTGCAGCTTTTACAATTCCAAGTATAGATTTAGATAGAAAGTTTAGATTATGTAATGGATCCAGCATCTATGCAGCAGAGTTAACTGCAATAAAAGAAGCAGTAACATGGATACTAAACACTGAGAATAATAAGAACTGCCAATATGTAATATTATCCGACTCACTAAGTGTACTTACTTCTATTAAGAAAAATAAATCTGATTCACGACCCAATTTATTTAACGAACTGATGATGCAATTGAATAGATTGGAACCTAATCAAATAAAAATGGCATGGATTCCAAGCCATGTAGACATAAGTGGTAATGAAAGAGCAGATAAATTAGCAAAGGAAGCACTCAATTTAGATAATATTAATTCCACAAAATACTTAGAATCACAAGAGATGAATACTTTTATTAAAGACTATATAATAAATAAATGGCAAATAGAGTATAACGTTGAAAAGCAAGGGAACTTCTATAAAACCATATGCCCACTTGTTTCTACTAATATAAAATTTTCTGATCCATATAGGCATAAAGAAGTACAAATTAGTAGATTGAGACTTGGTGTTGCCATTACTAATAAAAAACTATTTCAAATGAAAAAGCACCCTAATGGGTTATGTGATACATGTGAGGTTACGGAAAGTATAGAACATATTCTATTGGAGTGTAAAAAGGAAAATATTTCAAATATTCTAAAAGATAAATGTAATAGTTATAAATCAGAATTTAATTTAAAATCTCTGCTTGATGTGGGATGTTTGCAGAGTGCAGTATATAATCTTGTTAAAATCATTAATAAAGGAAAAATACTATAATTATTGTCATAAATATTAGTATCAGATCAAATCTATTACAAACATATAGTTGAACACATTCCTTATGATTAAAATACCAATAAACACAAAATATGTGTGATTAATGGTCATTTCATTATTTCATTGCATTTTCTAATGATATTACATTGTTTCATAGGAAAATGTTTAATGAAATGTTTAATTAAGTATTCTGTCATGTAAATAATTGTTAACATGCATTCTTGTAAATAGATGTATGTTAAAATAAAATGTGTATATAATACATGTATATATATTACACATCTGTGCTGAATTTCTGTTTGCAAATAGCATTACATGTTATTTTAGAAAACTTAAAGAAGTACTGTTAATAACTTTGTAAACATATTTGAAAAGAGCTAAAATAGCCAAAAAAAGAGCTGATATAGCCAAAAAAGAGCTGATATAGCCAAAAAAGAGCTGAAATAGCCACCAAAAAAAGAAACAAAAGGAGAAAAAGGGAAAAAAAAAAAAAAAGGAAAAAAAAGATGTTAAAAAAGAATTACAATAAAAAGAGCCAATGGGCCAAACATAACGGAGATACAATACTTTAATATGTATCAAATCAAATAATATGTATCTATCAAATATTGTTAATATTGTTAATAAGATTGAGGAGAAAACAGTTATTAACATTATACGGAAATGAACTTAATCCGTCAGAAACTTTAAATACGTCTACATCTTATCAGAAACGGAATCAAAGCCAAGAAAAGAAAAAGAAAACTGTTGATAGAAATTATATGAAAATGAACTTAAATCGTCAGAAACTTTAAATACGTCAGCATCTTATCAGAAACGGAATCAAAGACGAGAAAGGAGAAAGAACATTTGTGAGAACATTACAAGAAAATGAACGGAAATACATCAACAACTTTAAAGACGTCAACAGCCTTTGTAGCTATAGGATGTCGTTAAATATTGGATTATATATATAATCGTTAGTTTATTTCGAAAAACTCAGTATAGGGTAAGGTCGACGTGAACGGTCATTGACGGCCACAAAATGGTGAAGGGGAGACGATAATCGGCTTCGTTATGACACAGCGTCGTTAAACCGAAATTGCCGACTTATAATACGTGTTTCAATCTGCACAATTATAGTTTCTATAGTTACATGTATGTGATGCGTTCATCCCAAAGCATCAATTTCAAATCCCGAGAGGGTAGAAGAAAAACAATAAGAATAGTTCATTAAGCTTAACCTGTGAGTCAGCTATGGTTGAAGTTTTAGCGGCTTAAAATTTCTTAACCTCAGCATATGAGGGCGGTTAAACAGTCCTCTCCCTCGCTGTCTGATTTCCCACCTACATCCATTATAATGGAGTTAGCTAGGAGATACAAGGAGCCCAAATCTCCAGCGAAATTTCTGCCCGTTGTGGGTATTTGAACTCCCGACCTATCGGTATTGAATCCATCACGCTAACCACTAGACTATCGCGCGCTGAAGTTACTGATAGCTGCCTAATGAAATATAAGTTAGCGCATTTTCAGTCAACACTGAATCGATTGGCTGGTTAAGATGACCAGTCGCCGAGATATGAGACAAGAGATTTCTTTGAACACCTTTTCTGAAACGACGCAGCGCTCGTGAATAACCTGGTGCTCTGCGATTAGCTTGTGAGTGACACTTTAGTAAATTTTGCGATTGTTATAGAAGTAAACTATCGTAATCGTAATCGTAATCGTAATCGTAATCGTAATCTCCAAACTTCTAATGCGCCACTCGAAAGCCAAGCGCAGGGCACCAGCTTATTCACGAGCGCTGTAATAATGGAAAGGATATGTCGATTAAACTATGTTTAACTGTTACGTTTGGTTTGAAGAGCCTTTCAAGTTGAGTTCACCTAACAATGATCGACTTTACTTCCGCACAAATACGTTGACGAGAACGCAGTTTCTAAGTTTATACCGACGTTGGAGAACGTTTTAAAGGTGTTTAACGTTCGCAATCGCATATCGTTTTGTATCGTATCGTAGCCAAAGATTTATATAGCGCCTCACCCAGAATTACTATTCAGAGGCGCTCTCAGCACGAAACCCCGGGGAAGAGAAACGTCTTTAAAGAACGATAGACCAAAGAAGAAAAACTAGTCATTAGTTTAGCCCTTAGTGAAGGGAAGGTCATTCCAAGTAGAGGGACCAACCACAGCAAATGCTCGGTGTTGAGCCAAGGCAGTTATAGTCCTAGGAACAAAAAGATCTAGCCAATCAGCAGAGCGCAAGGAACGAGTTGAGGTCGCAGATAACGTCTTTCACATTATCGTCAGAAAAATACTTTGGGGCACTGCTCTGCTGCGCCCTTGAGACTAGAAAGAGGATCTTTGTAATGGATGCGCGCAGTGATATTCCATTGTATTACGAAATCCGACGCTTTTCTCACTACCGATAACGTTGATCTTGCCTTACCAGATTAGTGTATGGATACATTTGTTGCTATCGTTACCTCGAGATTTATACAGCGCCCGAGGAGTCAAGTAGAGGAAACGAACTTAGTCACAGGCGCTCAGTCAAACAGAGTCAATAGGCAGTAAAGGTGATCAGGCACCGTCACACTCAATTGGACACGCGACAAGCGTTTAGTAAGTAAACATCACCTCATGTTGTATTAGTTCTTGGCTCTATCTTGTTGTGGGGTCGTTGAGAAGTATCTTGTGTTATGAGAGCAAAGGAAAGGATATGTCGATTAAATTAACAGGATTTAATTAATTTAGCTAAAAACTAGCATTAGGAGTAAAACGACGTCATGTGGCATAGCAGGTCGTTTCCGTCGAAATTAGTTACTTTTATAGTGTTTCAGTGTTTACGTATATACAGAGTGCGGCCGAAAAAATTAACCCATTACGAAAATTGCGATTTCTCGAAAACCGCTGAATATTTTGTTACAAATATTTTCATTCTTATTCGTAACATATTTTTGCATATTATTTGAAAATTTTATGTCAGTATCTTTATATTTGTGATCATGACATCAGGCAGAAGAAAGAACTGCATTTTTTCAACTGAACACGGCATTCACGAAATAGGAAATCATATTTTTACATAAAGTAGCCTGCGGTGTGCCATAATTACGTCATTTCCGCTTTGCAGACGGTGTTTTGTTTACATTTTGAGTAAAATTGCAATTGTAAGCAAACAGTTTTATTCAACATGGGCAAGCCGTCTGTTGGTCGAGAGAGCCAAGTTCTCTCCCCACATCATGGTTTCTGCAGGTGTCAGCTATGAGGGTAAGGGACGCTTGCATTTCATTGACGAGAAGGCCAAAGTCAATGCTAAGTACTACGTGGAGAATCTTTTGCCTAAGCTTGTCGATGACTGTCACACTGTCTTGGGAAATCAGTTCATTTTGCAGCAAGATGGAGCGCCCGCTCACGGCGCAAAGCTGGCCCAAGATTGGTTAACAAGTCACTGCCCGGACTTCATCGACAAGGATTCATGGCCGCCAAATTCCCCAGATTTGAACCCACTCGACTATGCTGTCTGGGGTGCAATGCTTGAGACCTACAACAAACTTACCACAAAGCCGAAGAACATTCCTGAACTGAAAAATACGCTGCAAATCATCTGGCATGACTTGCCACTTGAGACCATTCAGAAGTCTGTTCTGGGCTTTCGAAAACGTCTGCAAGCTTGCATAAAAGCAAACGGCGGTCACTTCGAACATTCCTTGCACAAAACTTAACACTTGGCCTAATCTTGTCAATAACAATAAGTAACCTTGAACCTTGTTGCATTACTGTTTGCGTCGTTACTTTGTTACTTATTGCTGTCAGTAACTGTCTGTTGAAACGAAAATGACATTGTTTCACTTCAGGGTTACACCATTTTGGTTTTCATGATTCGAATTTCATTAGATTTAGCAAAGCTGTAGATAGATATGTGTCAAATAGACTGGCGAAGTTTTGTAACAAAATGTTTAGCGGTTTTCGAGAAATCTCAATTTTCGTAATGGGGTATTTTTTTCGGCCGCACCCTGTAGATTAGTTTCAAAACACACATAATCTTATATTTGTTTATCCAAAAAGTACAAAATGTACGCAATAATATAAAATATTGCAAATTAATGGGTTCCATTGTTAAAAGTGATGTAATTTCGAGGTGCATTCACATAACGTACAACTAAATATACCATTCTGTGCAGAAATGAATTCTGAATCCATTGCTATAATTATTACAAGTTATGATATGTGAAACCAAACACGAAATCCAGGGGTGGTGGTAACACCCCATATTAGTCAGTGTTACAAAAAGCTTGGTAGCCCTAGGGTTAATTTAAAAATAATAAATTGCTGCTGAAACTCTGCACAAAAGTTTGTTAGACAGTCATTTGTCACTTTGGTGTCACCCCTACGATGGTGACACCCAGTGCGGTCCGCACCCCCCTAGTGACGCCACTGATCACAAGGATGGGCCTGATACAGTCATATTCTAATTCAATATAATATTTCCATCCGTTGCTTAGTTCCTGTTTTAAGACGCAGCGTCATAAGTGGGATAATCAGCGTCGCCTCTCTTTAATCTAGGCTGCAGACTGGCATCACCCGAGGATAAGACAATGGGCGAGAGTTTAATTCATGTATGCGTAGTTTAACGACGCTTTGTCACAAAAAAAGTTGATCAGCGTCGCCCTCACCTCCTTTATTCCAGCCGTCGGACTGGCACCAACAGATCGTAGGCAGTTTTTCCTCTGTTTATCGTCATTTTGTGGTCGCCAAGGACCGTTTGCGTCGATCGTCCCTTCGGAAATCAAGGGAATGTTATCCTAACGTTAAAACGAAGTTGCAGAATTTATTGCACCGGAAGAATGCTTGTCAAAGGTGTTTAAGACGTGCACTGTATCATTAATTGTTTGGCACAAATTTAGATAATTGGCGCGCGAAGGATAATCATAATATATGTGTGCATTTATTAAGCGCCACTATAATTATGACCAGGCATGGGCGTCGCTGAATTTATTCAAGGGGGCGAAACTTTTAAATAGTTGTCACAGGGACTAAATATAGGGTGTCGAAAGCAACCGATCTCTCCACCTGGTACGCTCGCTCCCTCGGCTCTGGCTACCTCTCGATCCTCTGGCGCGGATCCCAACATGAGAAACAATTCATAGACATTCATTGTCAAAAACTATTATGATAATATTAAATTTTATATGACTGAAATCTGACCTTATTCTTGAAAAAATAATTGCAATCGTCTGGGTTCTTGTCCAAACTCTATCTATGAATTCGTCTTTGTATGATGAGTGTACATCGAAACAAATTTCAGACAACAAAGACCAGGTAAGACCTGATAAACGGTCGTCACTGTCAGTCGACCTCACAGTTCTAACGAAATTGTCCAGAAGTATTCCTATTGTCCGTTCCTGTGACACTTCCCGACTGACTCACAAAGCGTACCGGTAGTAGTAGACCTTGAAGTTTCAGTTTAACGACCCGTGCGACAACAAAGATCAATAGATTCGCATTCCTCCTTCATCCAGGCCGGCTTGGGACTGGTTCCAAAGCTAGCGGGTTATATTTAAAAAGTCTGGCAGAATCCCGTGTTAGCTGGCATCTAACTTCTAAGGGAAGAAGCTGAATACTTAGTCAAAGACTGTGGCACCAGCCAGTGTCAATTATACATGTTTATATATATTTGTGTGTCTATATATATAACGTCCCGACTACGCGGTTCACCGGCCGGACCTGTTATCTCGGACCGATCGGCTAAACACAACAAAAGAGCCGCTGGTAAAGGGAATACGATACCAATTAGCCGATACGACTGAAAGCATTTCGCCGTCTCGAGGTTGCCAATATGAATTTCCATATTATTAAGAGAGAACTCTGTACGTTAAATTAAAAAAAATACGCCTAAGCAAAGATATAGGTCGAAATTGGGTTAATTT
>JACEVL010002417.1:0-19640 GCA_020284085.1 Aporrectodea caliginosa
CGTTTCACCCGTATGCAACTCAAGTATGAAAGGCATCAATTAGGGACATTGATCGTTTTTATTCAAATACAATCAGTGCCACTGGCGTTGAACAACCGAGCGTCAAGCGGTATGGCATACTGAATGATCGTGTCATGCGGGCAGTGGGAACATACTGGAAAACCGACATTATCACATATCTGCGTGCCTTGTCTCATGTTTCATTCAAGTATTGAAATTTCTGTTGACGTTACAGTAAATGTTTTCATGTTTTAAAAACTTCTCTGTTTTTAACCTTCGATAGCCTTCGATAGTCCCATCGCCGATAGGACCTATGACCGACAGACCCTATGACCCATATGACCGATGACCGGTAGGTCCTATGACCAATCGTCCTATGACCAATCGTCCTACGACCAATCGTCCGGATACCTTGCTGTCGTATTATTGCTTCAAGGATCAGATTTCCCGTGAGTACCTGAAGTAAGACAACAATAATCTGTCGCCTACTAAGTTTGATGTCATGCGATCCAGGGTCACGGCGGCACCGTACAGAGTCCCTGCTCTCGATATCCGTACCATAAAACAGTGCATTGCATTCGTCAACAATCGCCTCTCCAACACCCAGTCCTCTAATTAACCAACATTGTTTACTATTTCCATTTTTTCCACAGTATTGTACTTAGTCTTTATGTTCCAGGTTGCGGTGTGTCAGCCTGTTTTGCAAAATAAACGAATATAATTATATCAACATCTAACCTTCTCGAGTCTCATATGTTGATGGCAGCACGGTAGCACCTATTAGCTCTCGGTTCAACAGACAGGAAACTTCGGGTTCTGTCAGAGATCTGACATTCCAGATCCCAAACTCAGACTGTTTCAGGTACGTCGATTGTCCCATATGTCCACCCATCGTAACCCGCTAAAATACCTGGACAATTGGGATGATGCGCACTACTTGTAAACGCTGGAACATGGTAACCATGTAACACGGAGAGTACGGGTTCGAGCCTATCCTAAGGCGATCGCTGTGTAGGACCTTGAGCAAATCTTGCACTGGTTTCTCCATCGCTTCATATAGGGACCTATTCAAAGGCCCAGTACATATTTATTTTAGATTTTTTGTGACCATATAACCTTTAACCAGCGTAAAGCCTGTTTTCAATCTCAGCGGTGTTACGGTGCTATAAGAATTGTTTTATTATATAACTAGACGATGCTACCCGGCTTCGCACGGGTTATCTTTACCTTAATAGATCGTCTCCGCTTGATTTGCGTAGTACGCCCGTGAATTTGAATTTGCTATATCCTATATACCGTTCCCGCTGGATTTTAAAATGTAAAATGTAAACCTTTGCTTTTTTCTATAGCGACCGAATAATTATAGCCTCGACCCTGCTCATTTTTCAATGAATTGAACGGATGAGTCCCAACCCTTCACTACCGCTCGCCCGTTTGAATGGATACCCGACTTGCCCGTGCAAGCCCAAGATTTAAATTTCTGAAATAAGCCGGTGTCACGAAATAGAGTATCCCCATACATGAGTATCCCCCTTAGCGAAAATGAGTATTCGGTTTAATTTTCATTTTTGACGGTTTCTAAGTGTATTCAGTCGTACTGTTTGGATTTATTGTACACATAACATTTTAAAATTTCGTATATTTAGTTTGTAAGTCGACCTGAAATGAATTTACTTCGTTTTGGTGATTTTGTCTGGATGTTCGCCGAGGCTATCGTGATGCGTATACCGATGGGGGATAGAATGGTTTTCCCCCCCCCCCGGAAACACTAAACCGGTTTATTCCATCCGGGGGATAAATTCATACATCCTTCCGGATAGTCCTAGGACGGATAGTCTATTTGGTGATATCGGCATCGGGAATCGAACCGCGATCCGCACGCTCTCTATAATAGCACAGAGGCGCATCTCTTACCAATATAGCTAGATGACGTCTTTGGCTTGTCGGAGACGTCCCGAAATGCCTTGCGAATGCTGTATTGTAGGAGGCTGTATGACGTTATGAGAAATCAAAAATGGCGGCGTAATGTTGGAACGGTAGTCCAGTTTCGAAATTTTAAATGTCCATATATCGGCGTTTAAAGTAAATTGCGAGCTGAAAATAGTCGCGTTTTCCTACAAATTCCCGTAACAATGTTTTCTAAAAATTTTCACATCGCTAAAGCGTTCCCTTTCGGAGCCTTTAGTGGGCGGACATACAAACAAACGGAAGGACAAACTTCAAGCCTTAAAGTATAAGAATTGTGTTGGATCTAGGGCGCACTCAGCGCAGCCTCGGTTCAATGTGTTATCGTCTGAAGCGTTTTGACTTTTGAAACGCAACTTTTAGAGCAAATTAAGAGAACAGTTGGACGACAAAGGCACCCAACGCGGTGCTTCACAAAGCCTGGAGACGAGCCCTAGACCGGGACAATACAGAGACGTGTTAGCGACAACGCTCCGGAGAGAGACACGCCTGTGATGATGATGATGATGATGATGATGATGATGATGATGATGATGATGATGATGATGATGATGATGATGATGATGATGATGATGATGATGATGGTGATGGTGGTGATGATGATGATGACTAGTGAACCATATTGCTCACTTACCTATGACCGTTGCGGTTAGCAGCGAGATCGTCAGGAGGAGAAAGAAAACCCGAGTCATTGTGAAACCCAGTCTTTCGTAAAGCAAGTAAATACAAGTGTTATCTGGAACCGACCATTTGGAGAATCGATATTGCCAGGAGAATTTATACAGTCATAACTGAAAACAGTGCAATAAATTTTGCACACGCAGCTGGGCTTAAAGATTGAGATTGCGCGTTGTGTGCACCGAAAAAGAACTCTTGTAGCAGATCGGAAGTCAAGATTAGCTTAGGAGAATCAACTTGTAACAAATGGAAATAATTATTTTCCTTCAGAAGAGACGATGAGGATTTAAGAAAAGTAATACAAAGCTGTATTTTATTCAAAAAATTGCGAAGTTAGGCTAGATGTATTTAAAGGACATTAGTATTTTTTTATTCCATAGTTTAACGTCACCAGGTGGCCAAGATATCTCTTCTTCGTTCTCTTGACATTATATTGGGTTGGTTTTCTTGAATTTATTAGAAAGAACTGCCTGTAGTAATTAACTCCTCCTACCACTGGTTTGGATATCATTGAGTGAATAGTATATATATAACCCGCAGCCGATCGAGTCGATCGATCAAGTCGATCGTAAACTCGGCCAAGTCGAGTCGATCGAAAAATCGTCGACTCGATGGACTCGCCGATCGAGTCTATCGTAAACTCGGCCAAGTCGAGTCAATCGTTGTTTCCTCGACTCGAATCTGAAATATTTTACTTACAATTTTTCGTAATTCTGTGTAAACACACAACTACCGTATGAACCTATGCGAAGTTCAGTGCAAATAATGAACCTCTTGGCGCTTTCTTATTAGTGGAAGTTATAGAGATACTTGTTTTCACAGTTTTACGGTGAAAATTGGAGTGATAAGATGCGTTAGGAATGCCGTAGTTTCAGGAAATTTTAGCTCTGTAGTCAGTAACGATGATTTCAAAACGTTCATACGTCTGTACATTAGAACAGAATGCGTCGACTTCTCACTCACTCGGACGTGTGGCAACATTTTGGTACACTCTACAATGAGTATTAATGGGAACCGCAGTGCCGCCCACGATTCATATATTTGACCTAGTCGCCGTCTCTTTTTCAAAACAAAAAATGCCTACATTGTTGCCTTCCGGATTGGAAATGTCATAAAATGAAATACAATTAGTGTCATGTGGATTCGTGGAAAAATACTTGCAACTCTAGCAGACGATTTGGAGTAGGCTATTTGTATGTCTATAATCTGGAGCATAGGCCTATGCTGAACCAACAGAACCGTGCAAGAGGTTCCAAGCCTGAACCTCTAACTAACGTCAGTAATCGTGAGCAGTTTCAAGTTTCTTGAACTAACTCTAATTCATCACGAAGATTTATATAGTGCCTCAGGTGCAAATGTAATATAGACATTACACGTCCTCTAGTACCTCTACAGTAACTGCCTTCTTATTTGTCGAGCAAGTACTAATGTCTGTACCGTACTGTAGGTCCTTGTAGGAGATTCCATTGTAGCCTAGATGCCTAGCTGATCAAGTCGACGGGTTAGGCGATGCTTCATTCTTACAAGTCAACCGCAGGCACACACGATATAATTATAATACCTTAAATGTTACTTACCAGTTCAACTACAGTTTAAGGAAGCATGTGCAATTGAAATTCATGAGCAATTTAGTCACTGGAATGTAAGAATGCAATTTTGGCCAAGAGATTACAGGCGAGTCGACGAAGTCGATCGAGTCGATCGTCGGCCGAGCCAAGTCGATCGTATACACTCGACTCGATCGACTGCGGGGTATAAGTATAGTAACATAAACCTACAGTAAAACATTGGTCTTTGCCAAGCGCTTAAGTTTAGCTCATTGCCGTATTAAGTCTTGCCTATTGCAGAAAAGGTTGAATCAAGAGGGTAGAAGCAGACAATAATTATTATAAAATCTTACCATGGAAAAAATATTCTCCATTAGTTCCCTTGAGACCTTCTACATGAGTGGCCATTGTACGAAAAACATGAGTGGCCTAGTGTACGAAAAACATAGCATGACATTAACAACTACAAACAAATGAACAAGCGCCTGTCATCTCGGCAGTTTAAAAGCCTGTCCTACTTTGCCGATTGCCATTGTAATCTGTCCTCAATGATTCCACCAAGGAAGAACTGCACAAACTACAAATGGCTCAAACTCTCTTGCTAGAGCCAAAACAAAGACCCTTGGATGCTATCCGAATATTACTCCCATATTCAATCAATACTCGTTTATTGTGAATAACCAAGTTGCCACAGACGCAACTTGTTACAATGAAAGCTCATTCTTAGTTAAACAAGGATTCGAGTACGATTACAGTCAGAGTTTGGATTAGGTGCAAATTTAGACTATTTAATAAACGTTCCGATACAGGACACTAAAGACAAAGTTTCGATCGTCTTTAAGGGGAAGTTTGAAGTCATGCGGTCGCGCGCGAAAGTTATAGATGGTTTTTTTGCAGGAAAGAGGCTAAGAAGAACATGGCTTGGGTCTGACCATATGGCGGAGAACGGCGGTTATCGGCAGCCTTTTCCATTATCTCCGCGCTCGGGGTCGAAGGAGTCGGAAACCCACTGCGTTTCATCCTGCCAAATTGCGTTCATTGCATTGCTTGCCCGTCGAGTATAGAACTCTGCATCATAAATCACAAAGTCTTACATTTTAACTTTCCGACTTACCTCTGTTCCATGCTCAATTGCTCATCCCTCACACAACAAATAAATGTTATATATACCGGTATATATATATATGTTATATATACCGGTATATATTAATATATATATATATATATATATATATATATATATATATATTAAGGTGATTCACGTTTACCATGTAACAAATAAATTTCAAATATCAAATACGTTTTTTATTCAGTTTTAACCATTTTTACCAACTATGGCTATAAATTGAATTAAATAGCACAATTTGCAATTAAGTTGCAGGAGGATACCTGTTGAATGGGGGATGATTTCGTACGACGCATGATGATGATGATGATGATGATGATGATGATGATGATGATGATGATGATGATGATGATGATGATGATGATGATGATGATGATGATGATGATGATAATGATGATGATGATGATGATGACTAGTGAACTATATTGCTCACTTACCTATGACCGTTGCGGTTAGCAGCGAGATCGTCAGATTCTTTTGCACGTTCAGATTCATCCGGCCGGATACTTCATTTCGCTCAGGGGATATAATTCTAATGGGGGATACTCTATTTCGTGACACCGGCCCTGACTGCATGTATATCAGTATCATCTACAGTGATGAGCACCGAAAAATTTGACAATATAAATGCCTCATAGGCCTATTTGTTGTGCGAAAACTTCTACCTTAAGGTGTATGATTCATTGGCCTGGTTTTGCTCATTCTTAGAATTTCTTTCTCGTGAAATTGCGAACCTCCTCAGCGTAGGCATACAGACTAGTGCCTTTAGTGTATAACTAGTGCCTTTAGTGTATAACTAGCCTGCATTTGTAATAGGCCTATAACAAGAGAAAGAGCAGCTCCTTACGCCGAGGGTATGAACCATTGACAGTCGAGTACATTATAGGCCTAACTCTGCGCACAAACCAAGTAATTGTTCTGTTTTTGTTCAGGAGTTGTGAGATTTCTTAGCATATAAGTTTGCAGCGGTATCTTTATTGCATTAAATAAGAATTATAGTTCTGTATTTGTGATATTGGAATTTCTATGTCGATACTTAAAAGTTAAGCGCAGAGCAACGTCAAAATCAGAAGGTTTCTCCACAGATAACACGTGAAGAAGACAGTTAAGTTGTTTGAACACCAGAGAGAGTGAGAGACTACAGACAGACAGAGACAGACAGAGACAGACAGAGACAGACAGAGACAGACAGAGACAGACAGAGACAGACAGAGACAGACAGAGACAGACAGACAGAGACAGACAGAGACAGACAGAGACAGACAGAGACAGACAGAGACAGACAGAGACAGACAGAGACAGACAGAGACAGACAGACAGAGACAGACAGAGACAGACAGAGACAGACAGAGACAGACAGACAGTGGCCAGAGACAGACAGACAGACAGAGACAGACAGGCAGAGAAAGACAGACAAGGACAGAGATAAAGAGACAGATACAGAGAGACAGAGACAGAGAGCTGCTTTGGTTAGTTTCTTGAAACGGTAGGACTTTGAATGGAAAGCCTAAAGATTTCTAGGGGAGCGTGATGCTGACGATAGTGGGTGTATACAACGAGGTAGAAGTCTGTCATGTTTACGTGAACGTAGGCCTATGCTACAGTTTTAATTGGGACAGTAGGTCATGTAGAACATGGCCTGGATATGCACGAACAGCCCCGAAGAGGCGGGTGTCAGCACTCTGGCAATAATAATAATAATACTAAAACTAATACTAATAATACTAATACTAATACTAATACTACTAATAATAATAATAATAATAATAATAATAATAATAATAATAATTTAAAAAAAATAATAACAAATAATAAAATTATCGTTATTCGTTATTATAATGAATTTACCAAGCGCCATTATTCTGATGACCAGGGTTTAATCGATGGCGCTGATGTGAGTGAAGGACTTGCTCAAGATCCCTACACAGTAACTATCCCCGGGTATGCTCGAATCCGTACTCTCCGCATTACTGATTGGCCCCTAGGCTGTAGTGAATCACGGTTTTGTCTTTTAGCAGGTTTTTCTGTGTGTAAATTACGCGCAGAGTCATTTAAGGAATTCCCCACTTCCTAACGACTATAGCCCACTTTATGCACAGGTAACGCTCAAGCATGTTTACTCATTCGTTCATGCACAACGGACTGTTTGCTGAAAGACTGGTATATAATGCCAGAAATAAGACGAAGTTTGTAATCGTTTGTGCTGTAGCAGCTTCTGGACAACACGATCTTCTGTCCTTCCAACGCGCATATATAAGCATATATCCGACTTGTGGACCTGTTGCGGTAAGATCTGATAAAAGGCCGTCAACTTTCAGCGTTCCGGACTTCATATGTGAACAGGAGTGGAGTCAAATATATCAAGCGTAATTGCATTTGATGAATAACGCCACTATTTACAGTTTCTGTACTAATCAAATATCAATGACTGGTATAAGTTTCTGATTGGTGAGACCGTGCATGTGGAATAAGTGCAAAGAATAAAGAAGCCAGATCTTCAAACGATAAGTTACAAAAAAAGATAGGCTAGTTCAAAATGCTGCAGTGAGAAATACTGACAAAATCGTTTCTATAAACATGTTCCAAATCGAGGAAACTTCAAACATGATGGTGCCACCACCAACGACACCATACAGCAAGAGACATCAAGTAGCTGCTTATGAAAGTATTAATGAAAGTTCTCAGAGAAATTCCTCGATGATTAAAATGCTAAAAGACGGCGACGGTGAATCACATCGCAGTTGTCGTCCATGTTATGATACCAAAATTCGAGATTCATGCTTAAGAGAACACGACAGTTCAAGACATCATAGAACAGGCTTTCTTGAGTCGAAACAGTATGACAAGACAACAGCAAAAGCGCGTCCTAACGAAGGCTGCTTCCAAACAAAAACTGATGAAAAAATCACTAAGAGTCTTAACATGAGTGACAAAACCTATCGCAGGCCATGTCCCCGTTGCAACCTCGAGACGATTGTTCGAAGAAAGCATTCGAAGACAATGGCATCCGGACTACATGTGATATGTTGCCGGTGCAAGCTTGACTGGTGCTTCACATGCGAATCTCCATGGCATCCAGGTGATGCGTGTAGCAAGCTCAGATACAATTCATCGGCTCATGACGGCAAAAAAGAACTCTCCAGGTCTAAGATCTTAGGAGACGGCGATGAATGCAATGAAGCGAGAACTGTTTATGTAACTTTCAACTATGAAGAATTAAAAGAAATTCCTAAAAGCCACTTCAAAGAATCCAGCACGAAGATTTCGAATAAGGATAGGCCTATACCTTCATTTAGCGCAAAATACATCAACAAAGTTGAAGAAGAACCTAGTGTTATTCTTAACATTGGAAATACTTGCGATATATGTTTCGCTAATTCCACAGATGACATTCATGTATGTTGTCAGATTCGAGTCTGTGGTAATTGCATCAGCACTTATCTTACATTGAAAATTAGCAGTGGAGTAACTGATATAACCTGTCCCAATCATGGTTGTAATCAAATCATAACAGAAGCAGAGATACGTACATCAGTCGATGTGAAAACTTTCCTAAAGTATCAACAAAATATCGTCAAAGCGAAACGAGATCCCTACAGAAAAACGTGTCCGCGCTGCAGTTATATTACAGTGATAGATACGTTGAACGGAAGGGTAGATGGTCTCAGAATCAAATGTCCGGAATGTGAACTTTTCTGGTGCTTCAATTGTCAAGCTCCATGGCATCGAAACAAGACATGCAGTGAATATCGATCTGGAGACGACGAGATATTCAAGAAATGGGCGTTTGATTATTCCTCTGGACAGATTAATGCACAAAAATGCCCAGAGTGTCAGGTATGTGTATATATTTGTGCATATGTATGTGTATGCGTACATATTCATGTGCATGTGTGTATTTATGTGTGTATTAGTGTGGTCCAAACTTACATAGGAAAACAATATTTTTTCAAAATATGCTGCTCCACAAGGCTGCCTCTGTTACACTTGACTAGATGACCCTGTGTTGAAAACATTGAAGAGATCTGAGCATGTTTAGAGGTCGCTAGGTTTTGACACTTTTTGGTAGAAATTGCAGAAGTTGTGCATCTAACACGTTATAGCTGCATTAGGGCCTATGAATTAAAATTAGCACCCATGAACATCAATCACCATCTTTCAAAAACATGATCAATATGCCAACTGTATTTAAGTAAATAAAAGAATAATAATCTTATTTCCAAATAAAACACTTGTTTCAAGTTCTTTTTGAGAAATAAACGGTTGTTGGCTTATAGCGAATTTTAAAATTTTACATGCCAACTTTTCATTACCGGTACAATTCGTTTCACAATTGGATTGTTCAATATTGCTCTGTATGCTGCAGAATTTGACATGATTCGAGTTTTTTTTGTCTGTGAAGCCAGCCTTGAATATGAAATAAGCTTACAACACATGTTTTTTCACTTTCTGCAATAAAAGCTCATACGAGACAAAAATGGCAGCTATGGTGGAACTGGCATCAACCAGGAGTTCCCACAATGTTGGCTGTTAGGGATGCCTGACAAATGTGCACATTCTTGGGTCTGGACTCTAAAAAAAATGGAACAGTCCTGTTGAATTTTATGTTTCATTACCAAAATGGACTAACAGTTGGTGAGGCCACGAATGTAACAATAGTCGCCGTGTTCGTAATTAGGGAGAAGGCTACATTATAGGGTGGAGTGAAAAAAGCAAAAAATCTAGAATCTCAACGTAATAGTGATAACTCGTTGCCTTTTGGTATAGTAAGTTATCATGTCAAATATTTCTTTAAAATTCGTTCTCTAAGATTTGCCCCAACGCGTTTTAAAATTTGACAATTTAATAAAAATGACGAATATATAAAAATTTCAATAAATTTTTAAATGTAATGCGCTGATTGTAATAGTGATAACTCGTTTCCCTTTGATGTAGCCTAGTTAGTTATCAGGCCAAATATTTCTTTAAAATTCGTTCTCTAAGATTTGCCCCAACGCATTTTAAAATTTAACAATTTTAACAAAAATTGTCGAATTTATACAAATTTCAATAAATTAAAAAAAATTAATGCGCTAATTGTAATAGTGTTTAAGCATTAAATTATGACGTATTTAATGACCATGCAAATTAAAATTAATAAAATGTCTCTATGTCATCAATATTAAATAAACAATAAGCACTAAACGTTATAAACAATCCTAACAGTTGTAGACTAGATATGTCACTAATTACAGAAAAGTGAGTTTATGCTCATTTATTTTATTCTGTTGATTGAACTCCGATTTAAATCCTGCTTTAGTATAAAAACAAGGTATTAGTTCCCGTGATTCCAATCTGGCAACGATGGAACCATGTCTAGATGTTTGTCCAATCAGAGCAGCAGATGCCTCATCACCGAGTTTGAAAGAACGCTCAACCGATTGTGCGTAGCATGAAAATTCGGGAAAATCGAGTTTTGGCCCACACTCACTGGCGACAGATTCTTCAAGGTCAGCTGTTGAAAGTGTGTAAATGACCGATGGTTCTGTTGCTTTTCGTTTTGCCAATCAATCAGATCGATGTAGTCATTTGCAGAAAAGTTAAGTTCTGGCATAGAAAATAATTATTTCAAACAAATACTTTTGATCAGTGCTAAGATTATTTGCTGTGACTTGCAGAAAATCAACTTCAATTTTCTCAAACAAAATAACTGGTAGTTGTTCACAGCATCCTATGCCATGGGCTTTGCCGATTGGCCCTGTAAATGCCCGTGGACGTGCAGTGACACAGTCGAGACGCTCCAATAGATTTAGCATTGGCAATTCATTTGAATGCAATTGGCAGACAAACCACTGTGATAAAGGGTTTATTGTTCTCAATTTTTGATGAGCCGTAACCAGGTGCCACGTAGCTCTCCAGATGGATGATCACAGCTAATCGAATCCTAACCGACAATTGGAAGCATATCCGTGCTCTAGGACTACGAAGAGTCTTGCGACCGAGAAATGAATTTCAACAGAAACACAGAATACGTAATCCAGAACTTAACTTGCTGCAAATGATTACATAGATCTGATTGATTGGCAAAACGTAAAAGTTACAGAACCACCGGTCATTTCCACAGTTTCAACAGCTGACCTTGAAGAATTTATCGCCAGTGAGTGTGTGCCAACACTCCACTTTCCCCAATTTCCATGCCACACACAATCGGTTGAGCGCTCTGTCCAACTTGTTGATGAGGCATCTACTGCCGTTGTTAGACAAACATCTAAAAATGGTTCCATCCTTGCCAGATCGGAATCACGGGAACTAATACCTTCTTTTTATACTAAAGCAAAATTTCAATCGGAGTTCAATCAACAGAATAAAATAAATGAGCATTGACTCACTTTTCTGTAATTAGTGACATAATTATCTAGTCTAAAACTGTTGGGATTGTTTATAATGTTTAGTGCCTATTGTTTATTTAATATTGCTGATACACAGTCATTTTAATAATTTTAATTTGCATGGTCATTAAATACGTCATAATTAAATGCTTAAACACTATTACAATTAGCGCATTAAATGTTTTTAAATTTATTGAAATTTGTATAAATTCGACAATTTTTGTTAAAATTGTTAAATTTTAAATCGCGTTGGGGCAAATCTTAGAGAACGAATTTTAAAGAAATATTTGACATGATAACTTACTATACCAAAAGGCAACGAGATATCACTATTACGTTGAGATTCTATAATTTTTGCTTTTTTCACTCCACCCTAGGCTACAATCCCTGGACAGCATGCTGATTCGGGTGTTCGCAAACACTATAAGTTGCATGAGCCAAGATTTCTGCTGATTCAAGGAGTTACAGTTTGAGGTCGATTTAAATTAACTCTTTTAGTTGTCATCTCTGGTATTTCTCCGAATACCTTATTCCACGCGCTTTCTTTGATGAGTGTGTCATTGAAGCCACCAAGGTTGTTGTGGTAATACAATCTTACTCACAACACCTAATCCTCTATCCATGAAACGTCCGGACAGGAAATCCTTCGACCACCAGACTCCACTGCAGGCGTTTGTCAAGAGAAGGTCTTTAAAACTGTTTGGTCTTCTTACTATCCAGGATCAAGAACAACCCAATTCCATCCTATAAAAGGTTTCTACTCTCTGACCACTGGACCCTACTTTCCAGTCGATGAAGGCAAATTTCAAACTGTTGTTGGACGTCAATGACTGCGCAGAACGTGGAGTGGCTCTGACCCATTCTTACATTGATGTACTAAGGATGAGTCACAGAAAACAATACTTGCTGCAACTGGTCTCTAGTCATCGGACAGTGTTTTCTGTTCCAACAAAGGCAAAATGAAATAATAGTGGGTTGCGGGTTTTCCAGCACTTCAGTGACAGCATTTATGCAGACAGGATAACTTATTCAATTATCCAAAACAACATTACATTATAAATTTTATGCAGCCTGACTAAGCAGTAACACTGCCGTATATATATATATATATATATATTTCTATTTGAGCTGTTTATTGTTCAAAATAATAACTGACTTGAAAAAAATCAAAATTATACATGTTTTTTTGACAAATTCATACTATATTGCAAAATGTCGAAAAACATAGCGACCTCTAAATATAATCCAATCTTTCCAAAATTTTGCATAGAGACTCATGTTTTCATGTGTAACAGGGGCAGCCTTGTGGAGCAATGCATTTCCAACTTTCAATTTTTTGGACCACACTAGTGTGTATGTACATGTTCTATGTATCTATTTGTAATTGTGTATGTATGAATGTTTGATTGATGTACATGTATGAATTGTATGATGTATGTATGTATGTATGTATGTATGTATGTATGTATGTATGTATGTTTGCATGCATGTTTTCGACTAGAAATTCTTCAAATATCTTCTTCGACACAAAGTCACGGTTCCTTCGATTTTGATTTCTCCATTAACCTTGATGGCTTTTAGTTGTATAGCTACGTCAGTTTGCCATCTCATTGCTTAGAATGAATGGGTGACCTAATTAAGCGGGACTTCTGTTCTTTTTGGGTATGCCATTGTATCCCGGACAATTCTACTATCCTTGCAATAATGTATCGTTCTTGAATTAGGATCAATAAAAAGTTATGAAATAATTATGCGTCTGTCTGTATTTTATATGTATATTATGTATGTATTTTATATATGTGTATGTGTGTATATTATTGTGTATGTGTGTGTATATGTATGGATGTTTCATAAGTTTTTTGCTGAAGAGAGAGACTTTTAGATGGTTTAAGAGATTTCTGTGGGAAAGAGAAACCAAGAACATCTGATGTTTCATGCGCTTTTAGTAGGAGTGAAAAGTCAAGAACCTCTAATTTTTTACATTCACTATGACTGCTTCATCATGTTGCATACTTCTACATTGTACAATATACGAATGTACGCGTTTCGTGCTTCTGTTCCTTGCCAAATCCTGTGGTGACAACTCATTACTGATTTTGCCTATGCATCACTGCGGTCTTGTTTAGCCTATTTGTGAACCTGGCTAGGGCCCAATCATTTTACTTGGTTTCTTGTGCTGTTCTTTCGGTTTGATCACACTTTCTGCTGCTATATAGGGCAAGTAACATTTTTCATCTTGATCTTGGTACAGGTTTTTAGACCATCTTCAAATACACATCGTGGGCTGTCTTTGTATCTGGTCATGCTGCTTCTGGTGGCATTAAGGGCGCGGTGGTGTAGGGGTATGTTCGGTGCCTTGCAGCCGGAGGATTGCGGGTTCGAATCCACCTCAAGCCGCCAAGTAGGGACCCTGGGCAAGTCCTTCACTGCAATTGCTCATGCGCTGTCGTGTCATATGTTGCTGTAGTCGGAGCGCCTCTGAGTAGAAATCTTGAAGGGGCGCATATAACAAGTGCTCATACATTAATATTCATACAGTCATACATACATACGTACATTCAAATAAACCCTGGTCCTGTTATAAATAAGAGTTTATGCATTGGTCTATTAAATATTTGTTCTCTGCGAAGTAAGACTGCAGTCTTACATAATTTTCTATCTGAGCATATTGGCCTAACTGCACTGAGTGAGACCCGGCTGAAACCCAATTAGTATAGATGTATCTAATCACTGCTCGCTCTTAGGTTTTCTTGAAGCGTCAGAAGGGAGTAAGCTTATTAAATTCAGCAGCTCTTCATTACCTTTCCAACTCATAATAAGGGTCGCAACCTGGGATGCCTTGCTACTTCGCTCTGATTCTAAATCATTTAATGAGGTTATTTCTGTTAGAGTCATATATTTAGATCATGTTGCCATTCACTCGAAATTTGATTTCACATTTAAACCGACAAAAAATTATAAAATCGTTAAATTTCGCCCCAGCATAAAATTGATTTAAATTAGTTAAAGTTGATATCTTGGCATCTCCATTACGCAGTTACATTTACGGATTTATCGTGTTGACTTCGCGTGATTAACTATTATCATGGTGCAAATTTAATGTAACTCAGGTATACATTCAAAGGAACGGCGGATGTAACCATATGAAGTGCACCCAGTGTGGAACGGATTTCTGTTACCAATGCGGGGAAAGAGGTTTCAATCACGGACATTATGAAACGAGGAATAATGTTAATATTGGAGCTGATAATCTCTTTCAAGTAAGGAATGATAACAATGTTGAAAGAAACTACCAGGTGCTCCTTGAACGAAGGCGGAATCGTTCGATCCGAGATAGAGTCAAAAGTTACATGAAAAACGGTAGGCTTTCTTCACGAGTTATGGATCAATAGTTCTTCTCGTAAGTTCTTCACTCTCTGTAGGTTAGGTCCTGTTTTCTCTTCAAAAACTAGATGCATAGACATCCGGTCTCTGCATCTAGTTTACTGGGTCTTGACTCATTAGAAACACTTTTATCGTCATGCCTCCTCTGAGTCAAGTTACCTTCTTCGAAAGATGTACTAATACATGTACCTATGCACTCCAATTGAGGCATCTTCTGTTTCAGTGGAGTTTGAGCGTTATAAGCATAATATTAAGTTTATTACGTCTTAAATTTTTGAGTTCTTAGTTTGTAGTAGGCCTAGTCCTTCGTTCCTTTCATCGTTTAACGCTGACCTTCGCCAGAAAACTTACCTATTCACTGCAGAAGTCTAACGTAGCCTCTTCATGCAGATCAAATTATACGTTACCTAACACAGAATTAATGAATTACTGCTTAAAGAAAGAACAACTACAAGAACTAAAACTATTGGTATCTCTAGAAATTTTGTGATTTACTGTTTCAGACTAAGAATCTTTTTGTTGGAGCTGTAATTTCCTTACGTTGTATTAGTCTAATCTAATTTACGATACTGTTGTTTATGCGTCACTTTAATTCACAATAATTAGAATTATTTCTGAAGAGCGTATAGTTTTTACACTTGAAAAGTTTTGGCAAGATTAATTTGAATCGTTGTGATACATTGTTCTCTTTGTATTTGACAGTGTGCATCGTTTTGTTCGTTTTCATATGCATTGTTGTCCCCGCCCTCTGGTGGATACCTTATGTCATCGTAATTGCGATTCTCGGAAGAAACGATGCGACATCATACAATAACAGCACGTCGTCTCCTCCGTATCTGCAATCGAATTTTTCGGCATTGTGACTACCTCAATTGTCAATAATGCGAAGTACAATAATTAGATACTGCACACACATAAATGCATATGTAGTTACAAAAATACTTACATACACATACATACATACATACATACATACATACATACATACATACATATACATACATACGTACGTACAAGACTATACGCACATACATACATACATACATACATACATACATACATACATACATACATACATACATACATACATACATACATACATACATACATACATGCATACATGCATACATACATACATACATACATACATATATAGGCTACATGAACTTAGGACTCATCTCTTTCAACTTGCACATCCATATTAGCCAGGCTTCTTGTTTCTCTGTCAATAAATTAATCAATAAATTTTCGTTTTTTCGCTCATCAAAGCTGAAATAGACGCAACTTGTAACGTAAATTCGCGTCACTTAAGAAACTAACATTAATTAAGCCTATAGTTACCGAGATTTCAGTTTAGGGAGATGACTTGCTTATATAGGATATTAATTCAATATATGCTTTATATAGTACCTACTGTAGAAATGCAGTTCCGATCATCTTTTTCGGGTAAAGAGAATAATGTGAGGTCTAGGACGAAGTCCATGTCCAGTGAAGCGGGGTTCGGCAACCAACCGGCGAAGCGTATGGCACTCTTTAAGACGAATGGCATTAAAGAAGCGTTCGTCTGCGTCAATGATTGCCACGCCTGCGGCCTTCGGTACGGAGGAGTGGAGGAAGAAGACCACTACGCATCCTCCCTGGCAGTTGTTCAAATCAACTTGGCTCTTCGACGTTAGTGCAACCCCACTAAGAGTGGGACGCATACATTAGGTGTGTTATAATAGTGGTCATTTTTGCCGCTTCTTGTAGGCCTTTTGACGAGAGGTCGTGGGATCTGAGAGCCCTCAAGGCGTACAATGATGATGATTACTCAGTTTCGGTGTTGGAGCCCATTTGTGGGTCTGACCTTAGAGTAACTCCCAGGACTCGGATGGTTTAACTCTCTGGGCCTCATACATGATGGGAGGAAAAGAGAATCCTTTCGAGGCCACTTTGGAGATAATCATCACTCGGGTCTTGGTCGGATTTACTCAGATTGTTGTCCTTAGCCCAAGCCGATATGTGCTCATATTCTTCAGCTACTGTGCCCATGTGAGAGTATCCGATTATCAAATATGAATCATCTGCAGAATTTTTAACAAATAGTTAAAATCGTGTGTAGTTGAAGGTCGGAAGCTCCTACAGCGTAACACGGCTGGTGGAACACCGAGCTCTGCACCACGCTTGCATTTATAATTAGCGACCTCCGAGACCTACTCTGAAAACCTGCGGTTCATTCATTGACGCTCTGCTACCCTATAAAACAACTGATGCGTCATTAAAGTCTTCAGACGCAGGTGAGAAGCGATCACACGCAGATGCCGTATCGCACCGACACACGAATTGAGATTTTATATCGTAGTCTTCAATAGTTACGATAGAGTAATCGAGCAAGTATTGGCGAACATTAGATAGAGATTAGGGACTCATTTCTAGATTATCGATTGAGAATCGTTCAATTGACGTTTCTATTGAGGACGATTCACCTCAACGTTGCAAGGGAGCGATCGCCCAGGTAAGTCTGACCCAGATTCATATTCTGTGCGAAGAGAAAAGAAACAGCGACCTACTGTTTGGATCTTCCATTCCTTTCGTGTCAACGCCGACAGTGGTCAGCCAGTCGAATTAATGAGTTCTTGAGAAGCAGGAGTTGTTAGCGTGAAGAAAAATTATGGCATAGTGTGATTTGTAATTGTAACTGAACATTTTATATAGTATCACTTCAAGAGCAAAACTTATAATAGAATCTTCGTTTATTCATAACACATTGTCAGAACGCAATGCGATTACAAGAAAAACAAAAACAAACAAAAATGTGTGGGCGTTGGCTATTCCGTTTAAAGTTTGGTCAAGGATATTATTGGCTATTATTTTATGTTCAAGGGTCTTAGGTTTAATAGATGTCCTTGTAGAGCAGCCTAGGAATAAAGTTTTTGGTGTCCTTAGGTGGGAGTGAGAATTGGTGAGGCCTAGGACGGAGGGTGTACGTAGTCTCCCGTAGTCGAGGACACAGCCGGCGTAGAACATGTTGGTCATTAGTTCTGATCAAGGGCGCTATCTGCGCCTATAGTCTATTTTCTGCAAACTACATAATATCTGCATTTTATTTTATCAAGCATCGCAGTCTAATGCCAGCGCTTGCTGAAGTCTCCTCACAGTACCTGTCTTAATGGTGTCTTTTGACTACGTTATCCCGCATTTCAAGGCAAGCGTTCAAATCAATCGGCTATCGTATCGCGCAGATGATTTTCCGTATGTGGGTGTGTGATTGACTGAACAGGCGAGGCGGTGGATAACTGAGTGAGGCACAAGCGAGCAAATGAATTACAATGTCCCTGTGGACTATAATTGTAAGCCTATTCACTTCGTTGTCAGAAAACATGCAGGTAGTTGTATGATCTTTGGGTTTGTTGCAGTTGGACTATGGCGTATAAGTCGATGCTTTTGTGTAGGCCCTGCTATAATAACTTGAACTATAGGCTATGCGTTGATGAAACGGGGGAACAGATAAAGCTGAATCGATAAATTACATTAAAAGATGAAGAAGCTAATGTTTTAAGCTGGCAAACCGTTGATCACAATTGAATTGCTTCAGACCCAACAAATAAATGTAAGCTTAGAATAAACTACTAATTTCAAACTAAACTTACAGTGGGAAACTGGACATCATGCAGAAAAAGGAAATAGCTAATTCTGCAATGTTCACTAAGTACAGGGTTTACGATCACAAACGACGAGGTATGTTTTTGCGCTTAATGAAGCTTGTAATTAATTAGACTGTTCGGAACCATAATAATAGGCATTCATGGGCCGTTACACCGGCCTCTTTCAGTTCATCCGTAACTCAGGTGTCAAGGCTCGGAAAGCCCTAGCGTTTAGTCCCATTTTTCTAACATCGGGAGTTTCCTTCTTTCGGTCATCTCCGAAACAGAGGCCTCCATGATGAGTCTACAATTATTTTTAATTTTGCCACGTTAGTAATTTTCCCAAAATTCGAGATTACTTAAAGACTTCAAATGCAGTCTAGTGTGCGTTCTTAGAGTTATTTTTCTCTATCGCGGTTGTTGTTTTAGACGGTTTTCGGGCTGTTTTATCGATATCAACAGCGCGACCATGGACTCTGCCATTCTATGGGATTTCTGGATATTAACCGGATAGTGTTGGGCTACATCGTATAGCCAAGAAAGTCTGTGTATTGGCAATGACCATTCTACTGCGGTGATGATCTACGACCATACAGACATAGGGGCCTACATGCACACACAAGCATACGTACGTGCATACATATATAAGTGCATACATGCATACATGCACATATTGTCCATACCTATTACCTACATACGCACATAGGCCTACATGCACCTCTTGCAATCTCTACAGAGAAGTCGAAGCACGGGAGAAATGATAAATTACTCATTGCGAATGATAGACGTGAATCTGTAAAAATGGATTCTTCGACAGAAATGGCTCCGAGAGGTGTAGTCCAGGCAATCTAGCTCAAATATACCTTCAACCTGGGCAAACTTGCTTCAGAAGCTTTTTAAACGGTTTCCTGCTCAGTTTCCATTGCTGAATAACATATCCAAAATCCGC
>JACEVL010002418.1:0-20193 GCA_020284085.1 Aporrectodea caliginosa
GTGATCAGCTAGACAATGATTACATGAGTGGAAATCGTGGGGGTGCATGGAAAACAAAGTGAAGAAACATTAAGTACAATATGTAGATCCTAAAAGTGATCAAGTTCATGTCACTCACATATAAGTGTGAATATCTAAAAGTAAATCACTTAATTGCATCCATTCAGATACAGGGCAAAAGACATCATCAAGAACAAGCAAGAATAGTATGTAGCATCGAAGCATAAAGAACATGCAAATGGTGATTAGTCAGAAGCTCATAATAAATCAGAAGAATATTGGCAGACAAACCATTAACTCAGATTAGGCAAATAAAACTTACTATACGAACGCTTCGTCCAATGATGACAAGACCTACTCCCACAAGACCGGCAGTAAAGAGCTGAAATGAAAATTATGACATACATCTCAGTCAACAATTTATATTTACGAATTTTTAAAAATATGCTATAGCAAAACAAACATCACCATTTCTGTAGTCTTTAGCACTGAAATGTCTTGTCACAGGCTTGTGTCACTCACTTAGACATGTTAATAATGCTTTTGTTGTCTATGACATCTTTTTTGAATAAAAGAACACTGACCACAATACAGCTGCTGCACATATGCACGGAATCAGAAAACTAACATCGAATTACAATAGGCCCATAGGACATAAAAAGTAAAAAAGTAAGTATGTGTTTTATTGAACCACCTGCAAACGCACTGCGGGAACATCGGACAAGAACAATCTAAGAGTGTTCAATCACCAAAAAAATCATAATATGCTATTACAAAACATATCTACGAAGATGTGAAGGAGTAACGATACAGTAAAAAGAAAGATCAACAACAAACTCCATTGAATAACATTCGCATGACAAAACCACATCGGGTTAATACGTCAGCACGCGGGATCTCATGGTTGTGTTAACAAGGACGAAGTAGTACGTAACTTTCTTTATACGAGGCAGTAGACAACCTGGGACATGACTGGGGTTGTGAAGCATAGAAGAGAAAAGGGAAGAATCTGCACGGCCACTGAGGTCATCGAACGTCTTCTGGTCGGCAGGCATAAACTTGAGCCATACCATTTTCCGTATTATTGCGTTAATACACGCACACTGACCAGCATTAGCAAAGCCAGGCCATGCAGGGGAAGCATAGAGGAGACGTGTCAACGAGGTGGCCCTAACTACATCATAAAGGCACTTCCCTGAGAAACCATAGTCAATAAAGATGCATATTGCATAGATCGATTGGCTAGTCTGAATACAGATCCAGCCAATATGGGGGTCAAAACTAAGCCTATCCATAATGGTTACCCCTAGAATAACAGACACTGACACGCTACCAATTCCTGGTATAGGGAATGGGAGATTAAGTAATTAAGACCGCGGGAGCCTAAATACAATCTCTTTAGATTTATTGCTAGCAAGTTTCAAGTTTAAGACCGCAAGTAAGTGCCCGATTGGCAACATTTTAGAGTTCAGAGTAAGTGGTAGTTATAGCAGACGCTGGAATTAGAATGTAGCTATCATCGGCGTATTTAAGCAACCTATTGCTGCAGTGCACAATCAGAAAATTAACGTCGAATTACATACAATATGCCCAAGGGCATAAAAAGTATACTCTGCGCAATTTTATTAATTATATGTACCCTAGCTTCTAACAAATGCGCATCAATAAAATTCGAGAGACGTTCAACTGGACTAGAATAGTAAAGGTCTGTCTTGTTATATGAATGAAGTTTGCTAGTGTTATGTTTAACATTTTTACTCAAATATTTATCCCGCTTTTGATCATCCGCCATTTTTAAATGCCAATAGAAAAATAGGACTGTCTTTATTATTGCTCTGTTAAACCGTTATAACGATATAGTAACGTAAAAATAAATTATAAATCTTCCGAAATTTCTTAGCGCCACACAGAGGGAGACCAAATTATACACAGGCGCTATATCAAAACAAGTCCGCAATAGCCAGGTTGTTTCATACGTTGCGGTGCCAGGTCATAATCCGGGGAGTTCAAGCCACACCAGATTCTCCTACATCGTTGACCAAGCCAAAAATCCACGCATTGCGAGTCCAGTCGAAAGCAAATAATCAGCAGGGAGTCCAAGACGACAGAGAAACAGCCAGTGGCGGCGCCAGGGGCTAGGGGGTGCTTAGCCCCTAACTGCGGCTCAGCCCCCCAAAAGTGGGAAATCACTGCAAATCACAGCGAGGGAAGGTTTTAGCTTTAGCCCCCAAACCTGAAATCCTGGCGCCGCCACTGGAAACAGCCCGTATAGGCCTAGTAATTAACGTATAGGAAATGAATAAAGGAAAAGATAAATCTTTAGTTTAGATCTGAAAGCTAGAACAGATCTTTGCAGAACGAACTTTTGCCGGAAGAGAGTTCCGTGTAGACCTACTGTAACAGTCTATGATTTCTGCTGATTTAAGTTACCTTCTGATTTTCTCACAATCTTTGCAATCGCTATGAGCTGATTTATCGTTGTTAATAACATTAGATATTTACTGCCTGTAACAAGTTGCGTCTGTGACAGTTTTATATCTAATTGCAATGGTTTCATGACTAATAACGAATATTGATAATAGATAGGCCTAATGACAAAATACAACTCATGCAATCTGTAATTCGCCTGTAGGTCTAATTAGTCGATAAATAATATTATTCTTTATTGAAACACAATCCGGTTGACAAACCGCAACCGGTCACAGTGTAGGCTACGTACAGTACGTTATGCAATTGAAACAATTCACAAGAACACAAAATTAATGACAGAAGACATAAATCTTAACTACTAACAGAACAGACAGAATGCAATACACGGCGCTAATAGCAGCCTACAAAGCATGTCGGTCTACGGGCTCGAACTCGGTAGCTCTCGCTCTCTATGCCAGTGTGTTATCCAATGCGCTATCGGACTAGCGATGAGAACGATCGACTGGGGAAATGCATGCTGAACTGTGAACCATAATATCCTAAAATTAAAGCATAGGCCTAATTATACAGGACTGATTAGCGTAGTAGTGCCGTAGTCTTACATACCACAGATGGATCTCCTGTTCAGATAATTTATTTTAGTTTTGCTTGAAAGCCACGTCACTATCTTTCAGAAAGGAGTTGTCTCTTGAAAACTTGTACTCTTTGGGTAAATTGACGTAGTTATTTATAGAGCGGAATAATAATTAATTTTTTTTGTTATGACGGCATTGTTGGATAAATAATATCAGTTTATAATTATTTCTGAAATTGCTTAAAATGTTTACAATCTATGATTAATTGGAAATTAAAAACTTCATATGTTAAAGCCAGTTTTTCAGTAAAAGTACCTAACATATAGCCACCCTGCTGGTGTAAAGAAGTCAACTGCAGGTTGATAAGCTTTGTGAACTTTGTCATTCATAATGTATATGATTTGGATAAATCTTCTGCGGCGGAAAATTCCGCCGCAGAAGTAACATTTTCGACACAATTCTGCGGCGGAAGCGCTTTGCGCATGCGCAACATTCGGCGCATGCGCATTGTTCAAAATGCGGTACTTCCTATAAATTCGCGTCGTGAGGGTCGGTTAGGGTCAGGTTTGGCCTCGTGAGTGTCGGTTAGGGTCAGGTTAAGCGCTGTGACGGTCGGTTAGGGTCAGTGTTAGGGTTAGAGTTGTTTTTAGATAAAATGTCAAAAAAAAATTCCGCCGCAGAAGTAAATTTTCGCGAGTTGCGTGGCGGCATTTTCCGCCGCAGAAGCACCACGCATATGATTTAGTCGTAAAGGTTAAGGCGGGTGCGACCCGAATCCCCGAAGTGTGGTGCTTCTGCGGCGGAAAATGCCGCCACGCAACGCGCGAAGACTTACTTCTGCGGCGGAAATGTTTTCACACTTTATCTAATGACGACTCTAACCCTGACCGTAACCGACCGTCACAGCGCCTAAGCTGACCCTAACCGACACTCACGAGCCTTAACCTGACCCTAACCAACCCCTACGACAATTTATAGAAGAAACGCATTTTGAACAATGTGCATGCTTCGAGGGTTGCGCATACGCAAACCTCTTTCGCCTTCGAAATAGTAATCCTGCGCCGGATTTTTCCGCCACAGAAGATTTATCCATCCCCGAAACCCGAATCCTCGAAACGAATTTCGCCGGATCCCCGAAATTGGTTATCTAAGTTGACCCCAAAGCTAGATTTAAGAAACGAATTCTTGCCTAAATAGAAGTTGGATATATGAAAAGGATTCTTGCCAAAGTAGAAGTTCTATTGACGAAAACTAATAATGCTATAATGGGCGAATAATTTACGACGCTAAACAATACAGTATTTATACAGTGCCCCACCAAGATTTCTACTCAGGTAGTAATCTCTCTGATCCAGAAGCTCTGCATGGTGGCCAATTGGTTAGAGCACTCGGCCTGTAACACGGAGAATATGGGTTTGAGCCTCGCCGAGGCAGTTACTGTGTAGGGACCTTGATCAAGTCCTTCGCTCACAATTGCTCTGCAGTATAATTGTTACTGCGACATCATCGTGTGTGCACTTCTGAACTTTGGAAGGCGGGCAATATCAAAGTACAATTGTATTGTATTATTGTATTGTACCATATGCCACTTTCACCATTTGTCCAAATTCTATTTTCTGTTGCATTTGCCGTGATCAAGATGGTGCAACAAATTTTAATGCTGGACATAAACATTTCTTGTGCTGTACATTAATTTCGATCGTTGTCTGCTTCAGATCTGATGGGTGCTGATCAGTCTAAAGATTCATCGCATGGTCTAGCACCTCCATCAGTTGAGACGTCCGACTCCTATGAAAATGTTGTGATGAATTCTGATTCAGGATTCCAGTCAGAAGACAGGAAGGATCCTGCAATCTGGAACCCCATTGAAGTCTTCAATAATGGCGTAGTAGAACCGGCACATGGTGGTAATCCTGTACCAAACAATCCATGCAGCGATGTACCATTTGTACTTTCTCCAGTACTTTGTGTTCAGCTAGGTCTCAGTCGAAATAGCAACCAGCTTCAAACTGTTGATCTTTCCAACGTGAATTTGAATAAATATGATTATGACTTTACGTTAGAAAGAAGCATCATGGCAAATTGATTTGTTGACATTTTCCTAGTCATTAATTTGTTTTGTTTTTTGAGTTATATTTTTAGTGTTTGGTTATCTGTTGATGCTTGAGCTAAGTCTGCATTCTATGCATTTGTATCCATTATGATTAGGTCAATTCTGAGAAATCTACTGTGCTTTTATTGTCCAAGGATTTACAGATCTGTTTTAAGTATACATTAATTATAATGTGTAAATTAATCAATTTGTTTTATGTGAGTAAACTCTGCCTGTTATGAGCTAAATTTGGTGTTTGTGTTATGTTAGACATAGATTTAATTATGAATTTCTTGTTTTGGACTATACTTGACTTATTAAGTTTCTCTTAGGTTGTGTATAAAATAGATGCAAAACAGAAGTGTAACCCATGTCTTTAAAGCGTAAAGTTAATATCATGCTGTATACATTATTATTATTCGTGCTGTGATGTTATATGGGGGCAATACTGTTTCTGCTCGTTCTCTTAACCCTCTTGCCCCGTGTAGCCGCTATAGCGGCTTTGTGGTCTTTGACAAATACCCGTAAAGCCGCTATAGAGGCTTCAACATATAAACCGTATCCCCGTAAGGCCATTATAGTGGCTTTTGTTTTACTATGGCTTATTGGTTTACTTACTATTTAATTTTCAACCGGAAGTGACGTTGAAGTGACGTTGAACATGTAGTAAGGTCAGTGGCCATTGATGTTGGTAAGCAGTGTTTGTTTTGCCTATTTAATTTTTATTTGATAAACTTCATTGAATTTAGTGCATAATGCCAAAAAGAAAAGCAGCTTGCACCGCTAAGGCGTCCGCAAACGTACAGGCACCAAATAAAAAACAATTTACATTGGCACAAGCCAGGAAGCTGATTCTAGACAGCGAAAGTAATAGTGACAGCGCTGATAATTTGGAAACCGAAAGTGACAGCAACGTGGATGATTCTGATCACGAGTGTAACGCATATCTGTGTCTTCGTGTGGGCAGCACATGTTGGTCAGACTAACACCAGAAAGTTGAATACTGGCGCTAAACAGATTACTCACTGTGTTTATTGATTGCAAACAGCCAATAACTGCCACTATTCACATTTCATAATTATAAGTTGTTATCATGCAAAAAATAGCATAATAAATTTTTTTATCAAAATTTACTTTTTGCTCAGGGCCATCGGGTGGGCGTTCCGCTTGCTGTGGAGCTATAGGGGTGAGAGGGTTAAGACTTTTCTTTTTTTTGAGGGGCCCTTCACACTGGAAGCGCCTCTGATTAGGTTGTACTGTGAGAGGCGTTTTATAAATCCGTAAATAGAATAGAATAGAATTATTATTAAATAATCGGTAACTTCTATGGAATGGGTGCCTAATGCTAAAAATTTCAACCAATGGTGCACCAAAACCAAGCCATAACAAGGTCAACATCCAGAATATCAGTCTGTTGAGACAGACAGACAGAGCTTGTACTAGCTGAGTGCTTTAGATTGCCATTTCAATGTTGCAGTAGATATTTTTCCTTGTTCTAATTAAGTTTAAATGTGTTTCAATCATTATATCAATCAATCAACTGTGTTTCAATCAATCAATATATCAATTAATATATTGTTATATCAGTATAAATGTACATGTCTGAAACATAGGCCTACATGCTGCTGCTAGCGTGTTTCAGATGGGAGGATGAAATCAACCATTCTATCGCATGAAGCAGATAAGAGCATTTGGAATGCAAGGAAAACCTCCAACAATTAATCAGATTTTCTAATTGTTGTCAAACAAGTACACTGTCACTCTACAAATAAAGTATTCAGGCACAAGATCAACTGCGGTACAATTATTTATTTCAAATAGTTGCACGAAAATCAACCACATCTTTTCAAGCATTGCGTTGAAAAGTCTTCTGGCCTTACTGATTGTCTGAAGAAGTCAACAGCAGAGCCGTTTTAAGGAGTTTGGAGGCCCTAGGCACAATACCCTAACCTTAAACGAAACATAATTTCCGCCTCAATCTCTCAATCTCAGATATAGAGTATTGCATTAATGCATTGCATGTGCATATGTCATTTTTTTAAATTTATTAATATAGTCATTAACTGCTAACACAGCCAACACAGCAATCTTTGTAGGCTACTACAAGTGTAAAATAAAATGTTTAGTTTAACATAGCGTTAAAATTCTCATTGTCAATTTGTTATGCAAAATAATTGAAAGTGAGATTGTAATGAGTAAATGTTTGCTATAGGCTACATGGATTGTCAGGACATTTTTAAAACATCGCTTTCGTGTATTGCTCTGAGCGAAGTCTTTAGGCCTAACTGTCTTCTATAATATCATCGAAATTCAAAGACGCCAACACATCTGATTCTATGATCATGACAGAAGGCAGTTTAATCGTTTTTGCATCACACGGCTGCAAAGCTCGTTCTTAATTAAATTTAAGTTTTGAGAAAGAAAGTTCACCAGTAGAGTTTGTCGCCATTATTGACAGAAACATTCTTATTGCAATTTCAACGTATGGAAATGTTGATTCCAGACTGTCATTCTTTATCATGGGGCATAGATTATTGACATAGATGGCACTGATGTTTTTGCAAATGACACTGACATAGGCCCTACAGTATTTGAGGTGTTCACTTTCTGAAATTCCTAGTCCGTGTCGCACGGTGTCGGTCAAGATCTTGAGGATGGAATTTTGCAAACTTTTCAAAGTATTCCGTTATTTGTTCAGCATTCAAATAGACCATTAAGAATGCAAATCTGCTGCTGAGCATTTCTTCATAAGCTTCCACGTCTGTTTAGTTAATTGATCAATGAGTCCGTAATTGGCAAGTAGCCTAGGTCTTAATTCTATTTTGTGCTCGCATCCATCACGTGTCATTTGCAGGACTTTCCAGGAATGATTAGGCTACGCTTTGTTATAATTTAAAATTTGTAAACAATTTAGAAAATGACAATAGATTATAGGACTGAGAGAGATTTCATATTAAAAATTAATATTAACTTACTAAGACATGACAAATTCTTCGATTTTTTAGGTAGATTTTAAGACAAAATGTATAGTGCTGCTCATCTGTAGCGTTGCAAAAGGAAGACAAATGAAAGCAAACAAAATATTCATAGGAAACTGTTTGGACAGCGTGCGCCATGCGTTGAAAGTATTGATTTATTTCAGTCTAACTTCTATAGCGCTTTGGCTACTGCGCTTATTACCAATAATTATAGTTAACTAATAATACGGACGTTTGTTTATTCTTACTTTGGAGAATTGTTAGAACTTATCATAGTTGTTCAGTAATATATTCGTGATATTGTTATTACGTGGTCGCGATGTAGTTTTTCTTTTTGGGCCGCCGCGGGGCCCACCTTTTGTGCGGGGCCCTAGGCACGTGCCTCGCGTGCCTAGGCCTTAAAACGGCACTGGTCAACAGACTATATTAAAATCATTGGATGAAAATCTCTGTTGCAAATATATTGCATAATACTGCATGGAAAAATTGTCAGCTTGTTACATTTTATGCTTTCAAATTTCTATAATACCGATCATTGAGTGTGACGTGACTATCCTAAGTTGCAAAAATTAATTTCTATAAAAGCAACTTAAACTTCATGTGAATGAAACATGTGCCATGAAGCATTGAAAACAATTCTCACATCACTAAGCAATATGCAACATGAAAGAAAAATTGAAATGGCATGCTAATTAAAAGAAGTTCCAAATGACATGAAAACATTACAACTTATGATATGGTTAGACCAAGAATTTAACATCTTGGCTGAAAAGTCTTTGAACACTCAAACTATGTTTGCATGAAAGTCTGAACAGCTTCTTCAAACTTTAATCCTGATGTGTGGAGACTGCCAGCTCCTGCAAAAAACAATGGTCTCAGATATCAAATTGTTGAATTTTACATTGCTATTAATTCTAGTAGGAATGTTTAAACTGGTTATTCTTTTGTCTTAAATAAAAAAAATTATGAAAATAAATTGAAAGCATTCACAATAATACATGTAATCATATATAGAATTACAAAATACTCCCTGAATAATTAGTCATCTTCTGTAGAAGTTGTACTTGCACAGCAACTTGGAATCTAGGTATGTATCCATATAGGCAAGGCCAGTTTAATAAATATGGTGGCCTTGTCCAGTAAAGCCCCTGCAAAGCCTCTGCCCCAGCCCCACAGAATCACACAAAAAATGTGTTATATTCAACGAATCAACATTGCGTCGCATGAGAAGTAGACTGTTCTATGCGCACTTTTGGTGAAACGGAGAAAATCGAAAAAGAAAGTTTAGTGACTTAGAATTTAGTACTGAAAACTCTTTGGTGGGACAAAATAGAGAAAGAATGTTTAGAAAACATTTATGTGGACATCGGCAATTTTAAGCAATCACGACGATTGAAGCCTCTTGCATAAGAAAACATAATTTGAAGGCAACTTTTGGAATTTGTTCAAATAGAACAAAATATTACAGAAATAGCTCTATACAATTAAATGTTATGATGATTCGTCATTACATGGAACATTATAATTATTAGCGAAAGGAATTATGACTGTCGCTGTAATTATTTATAAAAGTACATTATATAATAATTCTAGAGAAAAAGCTATTTTTGTTATATCATTTTTAACTGTGATACTTGCTATCATTGTATAGGCCCTATATGTGCATTATTTTCGAATTAGTCTCTCCATTTTGTCTCTTTATGTAATATTTTTTTTGATTATCCTTCTGTATCGGAACACGCTTACTATTATAATGTTCTATATGCATGTGCGAATCACAGTTTGCCGTTCAGACCACGTGACCGTAATAGAACAAGATAATCCTGAACCATGTGTATTATAATCAAGAAACAGCGTGTTCTGTAATATCCACGTGATAAAATCTCTGGAATATAATTGGTTGTGGTTCACATAGAATATTATAATGCCTATCAGTTGGTAGGAATATGCAAATAGAATCAAATACTTCTGTTCTTTTCCCAGCAAAGGCGCCATTTCAACAAGCGCCATTTTGCACGCAGATAGAACAAATTACCCTGAATCGGACAGTGTGTCTAACTCCAATGTAAACAAAACTGCAGATAGAACACTATAATTCTCATGCGACGATTGGTCTATTATTAATTCATGCCTTCTTTCTTTTGTACAACATCACTAGGTCTTATAATTATCCTGTCTCGTGTTATACATCATTTACGGTTTAACAATGCTACAGTGACTCGTGGTAAAAGAATATTACAATTGCAGGCCTATCACAATACAGAAAATAAAAATGCATAATTTTTAGCAATGCCAACAGTTTGCAAATAAATGTAGACCTTTACAAGTCACTCATAAAAGAAGGCCCAACGAGAGTATACTGTAGAGCAGTGATGTCAAAGAGCAGGCCCGCGGGCCATTTCTGGCCCGCCGATGATTTTTTTCTGGCCCGCGGCGCTGTGCCTAAAGACTACACAATTTGAGAATAAAAGTTCGAATAGCCTATGTTAATTTTTTACAGTCAATATCAAATACACTTAATGGTAAGCTGCAAGGCAAAGAAATTATCATTACTGAAGCATATGATTTGATACGAGCGTTCGAAATAAAACTGTAGCTGTGGGCTTCGCAACTTGCACACGGGAATTTCGAGCACTTTTAACACATGAGCGAAGCTAAGAATCACGCTGAAGAATTAAACATTGTTTTCTACTGCTAAATATGCAACAAAAGTGATATGATGCATTTAGAAAACGCTTCTCAGCATTCAGACAGAAGACCAATTTCAGCTGTTCAGCAATCCATTTGAAATCAGTCCTTCGCCTGTTCTAAGTTTGCTACAAATGGAGCTCGTTGGTTTGCAGTGTAACACAGCATTGAAACCAGTTATACAATTACAGAAGTGCAGGTGTTTTATCAGCAACTGCCGAGAGGAACCTTTCCTCATTTACGAACAGGTGCTGCTCGAATGCTGTGTTCGTTTGCCAGTTCATACATGCATATGCGAGCAAGAATATTCAAAGGTGACGCTTGTTAAGACAAGACATAGATAAAAGAAGACGGGTGACTGACTCAAATCTACATGCAAATCTCAGAGTAGCGCTAGTTGTAGATATGCAGCCTAACTTCTCTCCTTAAATGGAAACAGTATCAATATTCCAGTGCAACAATTACTAATCAGTCATTTTTCTTTGATGTACACTGGAGAGACATTTTATTCAAACTTATCTCATTAATTTTTTTATTGCGAGCTTACTACGCGTTTGACAGAGACTTGTTTTAATTTTTAAATATCAGAATAAGATAAACTTGAGATATTGATAGCAATAGCAAAAAGTCTCTCAACTGGAATACATTGACCTTATGCTTAGTGAGTTTATGTCACGTTCGTGACTGATAATGAAGATCAAAATTAAGATTTGATAAGCCTACATAATGTGACGGTTGGTAGGCTAAAAAATGCAACATTTAAGATTTAGTTTTTCAAAAATATCTCATCGAGCCCGTTCCAGAACCCCACCCATTTTGCTCAGGAGTCTTCGACACCATGGCCCGCCACTTGCTGGAAAGTATTGCCACTGGCCCGCCATTAAAAAAGGTTTGACACCCCTGCTGTAGAGTGTACACAATAAAATAATGTCATTTTATAATGCGTCACAGCACTTGAGTTGCAGTCAGTGTTTAAATAAGCAAGTAAAAATATATCTTAATAGCATTTCTGGCAGATTTTGAGATGAATCTGCCTGATAATGGAAACTGCAAAAGGGCCCACACTTGTGCAAAAGTTGTGTATTTGTGTATATTAAAATGATTAGGTCCGAAAATATTACTTCCGAGTTTTTTTGCTCATTTTTACTATTAGACTTAACAAATAACAATAATTATAATTATAACATGTTGAACATATAGTTATGTATGTATATATGTATGTAGATAGGTAAGTATCTGAACATTTGTACAGCTCCTTCAAGATTCTCTGAGAGTTGCTATAATAGGTCTAACAGATCCAAAAGGTCCATCTCAAGAATAGCTGAAAATGTTACATCATATTCATCCCAGAACAGTTTGGATTCTTAGCAGATTGTTCTACTAAAACGGTCCATTACAGATAAAGTTTCAAAAGGGCAATATCTTTTGTGTAAAAGTAATCTGTTGTGACCTTGGTATGCTGAAGAAGCTATAGGAACGATAACATTGTCAGTATATTGGGTGTAGTTGATGGGCATCACTAACTGTAATCTTAATTGCAAATTTATATAGAACCACTTCAAGAGAAACTCGTCCGAGGAACTCTCAACCCAACAAAGTCAAACGACGATAGATGAGAATGGTTTCAAGTGCTGGCAGAAAACAAACAGAGAGGCTGAGCAGTTCAGGTCACAGAGCTCTTCTTATCGTATATTGTACAAATCTGGTGCAGGCAGAAAAAGCACATTCTACATTACACTCTTCACATGCTCTGGGTCAGTACAGACAATCTAGATATAACCTTTTTAGTTAATTAGGTAATTAATAAGTTTCAAATTAATTAATTACCCATCACTGCTCACCATTACTACCGCTAACTGATTAGAATTAGAATTATCTACCAAACTTATTAATTAGGCAATTAATTAGTTTCTAATTAATTAATTACATATTAGCGCTCACAATTACTACCGGTAATTAATTAGAATTAGAATAATCTACTAAACTTATTACTTAGCCAATTAATTAGTTTCTAATTGATTAATTATCCATAACTGCTCACCATTAGCGTCACCCACCATCATCTGCCTCCGGCTCCTCCTCCACTTATTACTCCACAGTCTTCCAATTTGACGCTTCACAGATACAGACCAAACTTTTTTAAACTAGACATATCAATTTCAGGGGCTGTGCATGCAATACATGCCTATGAGCTTATAACCGCTCTTGAAATATTATATTCTTACTAGTGGAACAAAATATTGTTAATCCGTTGTCTTAAGTAATTCCAGATCATTGTTATTCAAACGGATGAGACCCTTTGTCAAAATAGTAATCCTACCTCCAGATCTTCAACACAAAAGCAAGCTCTTAGCTTCTCCGATACTTGTCCATACATTGCAGTCGTAGCCAGAACAGGGGCGAAGGTGCTGGAGTCCGCCACATCTTTAATTATCCTTGCAATCACTGCCTCCACATCAGGGGCTGCATCTTCCAAGCCAATAAAAAGCATGATGCAGGGAGCACAACAAACAGCCTAGGACAAACAAACAATGCAGTCGTTTACGTGTTGTCTTAGACATAAATCTTCATACTTTATCTATCATTATTAAACACAAATCCCCTTGTGTCCTCTCGCCATATATATCTAGAAAATTTTCATTCATTGTTCATTCCAAAATTTACATAGCGCCTCTTCCAGATTCCTACTCGGAGGCACTTCCTGCGCTATTCTAAATGAAGTCAATAAATGATTGTCAATACAACCAGACAATCAGTCAAAAACGAAGACAGCTCGAATAACAGATGACTAGAAGTCACCACTGGCAAGGTCCCGCAAACACGTAGAGCCCAGTCGACGGATTCTCATCCAGAGCTGATGGTTGGCACGTTATTCGAAGTTCCTGGTCGCAATAGCGTGGAAGAAGAGGGAAGACATTGTGCAACGATATGCATGATGTGACCTGGACGAAAATATATGGCAATCGCAGGAGTGTGCAATACAGAAATTATTAAATATAGTAATTTCTATACTGCTGGTGGGTAATACACGGTGGCATAATGAAGGGGGGGGCACAGGGGCAACCGCCCCCGGGCACAGCACAAGAGGGGCGCAAAATTAGCTTTCAGTGGTACACAGTACTATGACAAGAAAGATTAAAAGTCAACAAGAAAATTAAAAAGGGGTGCAGTCATTAACTCCTGCCTCTGGGCACTGAAACTCTTCAGTACGCCACTGGTAATACATGCCTGTGTTAACTTTTAGTACACAAGTCATCAGCAGCCAACTTGCAAAAATCAAAATGTAAGGTCAAACGTGACTTCCGTCAGTCAATCGGTTCTGCTATGGCAAGCAAAGGTGTTTTGGGTTGGAATTGACTATTTGTTTTCGAAAATATTTCCAAGGTTGGCTGCATGGGAATTCGTTGGAAAGCACAGACTGAAAAGCATGCACAGGGCGCTACACTGCATTATTGTTTGGTGAGCATAACCTCTAAGGCTGTCCCCTTTGCTCTAAGAAAGTTTCAGATGGCCAAACGATATTTATCATAATCATTTGTATTCATTTATGAAACATACATAACATCATTTGTAATGTACACAACAGTTTGATATTTCAGCAATCAAACACCACAAACACAAAACTGAAAAACAAGAATAACCAACCAACAATGTAATGTTCAGACAGATCTTGTCTATTTATATAAAGTCGTAGTTACACATGTTCAACATATATTGCACATAAGAAGTATTGCAGAGATGTACCATATAAAGAAAGCATCTCAATGACAATTTCATGTACAAGAAATGTTGGAATGAGGTTCTGTGGAACATTTTTGACAGTGAGAACATGAGTAAACATCTTAGATCATCATAAGACACCTATTCAAACTGGTTCAGCAACATTGTGTTATGAAATAAGTTAGTTAAGCTGCGCCCGGTGTGTGTCGGAGGAACAACTGCTGAGAACTATTAACTCTATTATTGACTTGGCCGACCAAGATTTGTTGAAAGTTCGTTCCAAAGTCAACAACCGTCATTGGAGTGACGGGTGATCCCAATAATGCCACTCCTTCTGACAGATAGATTGCTAATTCCTTGCAGAAACTGAATCAACTCGTTTTAGTGTTTGTCTGCTGTCTCCCCAATTGCTTTGGCAATGGCGCTTCCCTCATTCTACCATCTAGCACATTCCTCTGCACTCCTTGTCGAACAACTGAGTAGTCACACTTCATCTGATGTAAGCTAAACGCAATGGCTCAAGAATGTCAATAATTAATCTAACGGTGGTTTCGCAGACAGAACAGCTTAGCTGACAACTTATCGATATGGCAGAAAAGTAGACAAATCAGCTATACGTCAGATGATGACCCCACTCTCAAAAACGTGACGTGGGTAACCTGCACGGACCAATGGAAGCTTCAAGCGATTCTCATTGGTCCACATTCATTTTGAATGAAGACTGGCTCTAAACAGCCACCACGCATACTAAGCGGAAACGTTCACGTGCTGTCACAAGCCAAAACTGGTGATAAGTAGCCTCCCTTGTACTCACACACGGATTTCCTTGACAATCTATTATCTATGTTGAGATCACCTCTCATGACCATCTGACCTTTGTAGGTGGCTACCATATATACATATATTGCGCGTGGGGCGCGGTGGTGTAGGGGTATGTTTGGTGCCTTGCAGCCGGAGGGTTGCGGGTTCGAATCCACCTCAAGCCGCCGCGTAGGGACCCTGGGCAAGTCCTTTACTCGCAATTGCTCATGCGCTTGGCGTGAAACTCCGATTCAGTGTCCGCGCTGTAGTCGGGATCGCCTCTGAGTAGAAATCTTGAAGGGGCGCTATAACAAGTGCTCATACATACATACATACATACATACATATATCCAGGACTGCGAACTGCTGCAGTATCAATCCAGTTGGCAGATGGCAACAAATTAAGTGGGCCGCAGCATGCAGAGATAAACTCAGCAGGACCTTACAGGCTGTCTAAGTCTAAGTCATTCGATCTGCTTCAAACTCTGATTTCCGTTGGAAAATTGCCCTGTCATGGAGTGGAAAGCTGCTATCTCTTTAATGGCAAGTCAACATTCATTCATTCATTCATACCGAACATTTGTATAGCGCCCCTTCAAGGAAACTACTCAGAGGCGCTCCCGACTCCAGCACGGCCAAAAAGAACGGTTTTAAGGTGAGAAAAGAACGTGGGAGAGAAGGTCCTAGGAACAAGGCGAAGCTCCAGAGGAAGGCCATTCCAGGTCGAGGGGCCCCCCACCGAGAAAGCGCGATTCTGCATAGTGGAGGTTCGAGCAAAAGGGACAAGTAGGAGTGCCTGTTCAGATGAGCGGAGGGATCGAGAGCCCCTAGCACTAAGGACAGGACAGCAGAGCTCACGAAGATAGGCAGGAGTGTCCTTGTAACGTAAAATTGGTGGCAGGCTGAAGCCGTTTCCACAGCCGCCAGAAGTGAATATAGCTTGGCAGTGGAAGTGTAGGCCGATGCCTAATTGACTTCAAGACTTCTTACGTGCCATGTTCCAGTCGAAAGCCAGTTTGTAATTTTATTGCAATTGCTTGTTTGTGACAGGACGGTTTTATCTGGCTGTCTTTATGCATGTAACAATCAAGAATGTCGAAGAAAATCAAATTCTTCCTGATCGCATGCATAACAGTTTGTTGTGATGAAGTCCGATGTGTTCACTTGCTACAGTTAGCATAAATAAACACCCTCCAAGCAAAGAACGTGTGAATTAGGTCTCTCAAAATTATACAGTCATCGCTAGACGAACATTCAGAGTCATGAACATATGAAAGTATATTACTTGGAAATCATACTTTGACCAAGAAAATAATACAGTGTCCAGATCCGGACCGAGATAGCCATGCATTACATGTTTGTAGGACCAAATTACCACACTGCCAAACACAAAACTTCAAATTCATTAAGTTTGAATAACATACGCGTTTGAACGTATCCTCACAAAGCTGTGTTGTCAAGGTTGCTACATGTCGTGGAAACACAACCGTTAAATCCCTGGCATGACGCTCCAAGTACTTTTGAGCTTGTACTCCAAGACCTAAAAGGACAAAAGATGCTATTCCTATTCTCTAACACGGTTAAGTGTAGAGAGCTGTTAATTATAAAAAAATTAACAACAAGAATAATAATCATTATTATTATACAACATTATTATTACTATTAATATCGCTATTTATATTAACATCCATGAGAATGGCGGTCTAGTCATTTTGGTTTGTAATCAAACAATTGCCTAGTTCAGCAGTTGAAGGGGCTCTGTGAAACGACCTTGAACAAGTTGTTCACACACACTTGACTCTGTCACTGCATGCAAGAGCCTTAGTCCATTGTTCAACTCTAACCTGAACGATGTGCAGGACTTTGGGATTCATCTATTGCTTAATTCTATTTCTAATCATGTCCAGGACCTTGAGATTATCTTTTGTCTAATCCTAACCATATTCAGGACCTTCCTATTCGTCCATTGCATAACAGTAAACAGAAACATATCCTGGACCTTGGAATCTGTCTATTGCCTAACTCTACCTTGGTATTCGTCCATTGCAAAGCCCTAAACCTAATCATGTCTAGGACCTTGAGATTCATCCATTGCCTAACCCTAAACGTAATCATGTCCAGGATATTGAGATCCGTTCATTGTCTAACCACATCCAAGACCTTGACATTCATCCATAACCCAACCCTAACTATATTGAGGACCTTGAGATAATTTGTCAATTGCCTAACCCTAAAAGGTCCAGGACCTTGGTATTCGTCCATTGTCAGCTCAAGGGTCAAACAGACTAACTAGTTACGTTTTCGTTTCCCGTAATTAGTTATGGCAACTAGTTACTTTTGAAAAGTAGCTATCCAACACAATTAACAACTGATCTTGACAAATTATGAAGTTTAGGACAAATGCAGCCTAAAATGCCAAACGATACTATGTGAAATGTAAAATAAAAGAGTCTCACCTGGCTTTCCACAATACAAAACTCCCGTCGTAGGCCTAAAACCAATACTCTTTAAGTCATCATCTTCGAGATATATTGAGATACTCTTGAGCATACCCTCAAGACGCTGAGCAAAATTAGCCTGAAAAAAGACGTAACTCAACATAAATTCTCAAAAGATTTCTCAAATGAATTAAAAGAAACGCAGTTTCTATAGTTTCCATTTTTTAGTGGATATACTTACCAAGCCATTAACACACAACTGTGTTTACAACAACTTTATATCATGTCATGTACACATAATATATATATATATATATATATATATATATATATATATATATATATATAAATTATATATATATATATAACAATGTATATAATAATGTATTTACAACAACTTTATATATATATAACGATGATACCTTCTTCTTCAAGAAGGCACCAAACCTTGTTTGACAGAAACACAGCCACTTCGACTAACACGTGGAAGATTTCAACAAACAGACCCACTTCTTCACCAAAACAAGCCACTCAATTGGTCTCAAAAGACAGGAGACAAAGAGCAATGACGTCTCACTATACAAGAAGTAACCTCACTGGGTTCTTATTAACTTAACTACACAAATGGAGACTTGGCATATAACCACAAAATAGGGTTATATCAGACCAAAACCTAAATCACCAAGCTGACTTATCCTCTATGGTCTTTGGTTTATATAGTGTTCCTACCACTCCTTAATACAAAGGGGTCAAGCTTATCGGGCCTCCCTACCAATCCTCCAAGAATATGGTTTTAAGTTTAACATAAGAAACCATCCTCCTAACATCCAGACGAATGCTCCATGTTAGCCGCACATCCAAGGGTATGAATTACAAAATGAGGAGACCACTGAGCAAAATAGTCAGAGCAAGAAACCTTGTAAAATCGTAATCGTAATCTCGAGATTTCTAGAGCGCCCACAAAAGCGAAGTCGCGGGATAATACATCCTTAAAGGTTACTTCCGAACTTCACATTACCTACCTTTTCATATGCAGCTGGCTGAACTTTAGCTTATTCGCAATGCTACATTTTCTACCATTTCAGTCATTTTAATTTTAAGAATAAACAGTAAATTTATGAAATTGTCAATTATGAAGCCTAAAATCAACAAATGCAGCTGTCCTGTATAATTGCAGCAATGTAATTCATTGTCATGTAAATATTCAAAGTTGCTTCCAGTGATCTCTTAGTGCCTCTCACAAGCTGCATCAGTCAGACCAGCTTATTTCGCAGTACTAAGACCACTATAGGCAGAATTATTTCTTAGTTTCGGGTAGAGGTCAAAATCTAAGGGTCAGTTCAGGGGTTATGTGATAACAGTAATCATAGAATGGTGTAGGAGCAAGATTGTTGAAAACCTTTGGCTTTGAGAGAGAGATACTTGAGGCAGAGATAGAGATAGGTAGCAGAAAGAACAAATATCCATTGTTTGGGAAGGAGAAGCTATGAGTGAGTATTGAACAAATGCAGGAGACTGAGAAGTCTGAGAAGCATTTGCAATCGAAGGGTACAGTTTTATTTGTAATACTTGCAGAAAAGAAAATCCTAGGAGAGCCTTCACTTAAGCTACCCTGCGAAGCAGCCACAGGAATGAAACATTTAGCCTATAAATGACTTTTTAGTCTCTCAATGAGAAGAGTGTGGCCAGTCCACTCACTCACCCTCTGATCTTCCAGCCTACAGTGTGTGCTCAATGTACTCATTTTGCTGCTGGGTTCTCTCCTACGGTGTGTCTTTCGACCCTATACAAGGATTTGAACCCTGGACCTCTTGGTTAATGGTCCTGAAAGCTAACCATTAGATCATCACACACTGAAAGACTAAGACAAAGTTACATTATTTTAAAGTTGAGCAGTTTAGAAAACCATAAGATTGTAACTTAAAGGCTCACCTTTATTGTTTCTTCTTCTGGTTTATCGACCACTGCATTCATGACATTCATCTTTTTCGTTCTTGACTGACTGTTCTTGCAACTGGCAGAGTTCTTGTCATGATTTTTCGACATTTCTAAAAAACAAAAAAAATTAGGAAAAAGTAATTTAGAATGTCTACTCAATCATCATCAATGGACCCCTTTCGAGCCCTGGACTCTGCATCTCATTGCCAAATGAAATGAAGCAGTGAATAATAACATCATAGGCGTAGGCGGCGTAGCTACATGGAGGCACGAGAGGCAGTTGCCTCCTCTTGCTTTCTTTATATACTGGAACTTCTATTGACCAATGACGCCCAATAACCAGAATTTTGCCAATTATAGTCTGTGAAGTTGCCTCCTCTTGAATTTAAGTCTGGCTACGCATCTGAATAACATACTTAGTAAAATGCGTGTTTAGTACCTGAAACTTGACTCTCTAACTGATCTAAACAAGTGCATAAAAGGCACTACAAAAATGATGGCTGAACAGAATCAAATGCAACTCTTTATAAAAA
>JACEVL010002419.1:0-10000 GCA_020284085.1 Aporrectodea caliginosa
TGTGGGTACGTGAAGCATATCGTATGCCCTCTCGAAATCGATTAATATTGCCAGGATATTTTCTTTGCATTTTAGCCTCTTGAGTAGGTGGTCTTGTAGGCGGAGGATTTGGTCCATAGTGCTCTTATGTTTTCTAAAGCCGGTTTGATTTGGACTCAGTATCTGGTTTTTTCCCGTGTAGGCCTACCATTGGAGTCGACTGACAATCATTTTTCCATGGCTTGCAGATGGTGCAGGTGAGGGATATAGGTCTATATGATTCCGGCGAGGTGGGGTCTTTGTTTGGTTTGTGGATTGGTAAGATTATGAGTAGTGATACAAGGGCCGGTTCAACGCCAGTCAGCGCTGATTGGTCCACGCCACCCACGTGACCGATGACGTCATGTATATTTACAGCACAACAATGGGAGTCTGTTGACCTAGTTTCCATGACGACGGCACGCCTAGTTTCTGACTCACGCACGCCTAGTTTCTGACTCGCCCACGCTCGAATGCACTTTGACCTAATTAGCCTATCATTAGTATGCCACCTGACCTATTACATAACAATCACGTGATCTGGTCACAATACCTTATTAGCATACAAATAGCAAGTTTGTTGTCCTCGTTTCCATGTCCACGACACATATAGTTTCAGGCACACATACTTTGAAACGTATTTCTTATAAATATTAAACAATCACCTCATTTCATACTTAGCAGCAATTGTTTGGCACTACTTTTGCATTGTTCATTTACTTAACTCTGCACGCAAGTTGGAATTTTATCATATAAACCGTTGAATACAAATACATAAAGCGAACTCTTGAGCAAGTATAAATATTGATACATGACATTATACTGTAATGGGCTTGGTTTTAATAGAAAAATGTTGCGAACTAATGATATGCTAATTAGGTCAAAGTGCACTCGAGCGTGGGTGAGTCAGAAACTAGGCGTGCCGTCGTCATGGAAACTAGGTCAACAGACTCCCATTGTTGTGCTATAAATAGATATGACGTCATCGGTCACGTGGGTGGCGTGGACCAATCAGCGCTGACTGGCGTTGAACCGGCCCTTGTATCACTACTATTATGGCGTGTGTCGAGTCTTTGGGAGGATTCTTTCCGTCCAGATCTTATTGTAGTAGTGTAACAGGATTTTAAGGCATTTTTACACTCGTTAGGTGTATTTTGAGTCGTGTTTGAGTTTGACTACATACAATACTAGAAAACCAGACATTTATTGACAATATGGCCACCCAAACATATACATACTTGCACATCCATACTTGCACATCCATACACAACCACATACATACAAACATCCACAGACCTGCACACAAACACTTGCACAAATACACAAACACATACATGCATACACACCAATACATACAAACATGACCACAAGAACTTCTACAAATACGCAAACGCAAATATCCAAACACTTAAACATATACATACTTACACACACACATCCATGTACAGAAACACAAATGTACAAATACCTTCAAAAACACATAAACACATACAAATACACACAAACATGCATACAAACCCACAAATACAAACACTCAAGCATACAAACATACACATGCTTCTGCTCACACAAACACATACAAACATGCATACAAACAAGTCTGCATTGAATATGCTAATAATACCCTTATACATGGGTCGATAAGGGCCAACAGGAGTCGTCTAATGAACAAATAGTCTGCACTAACAAGAGTGCAACTTCAACATATATTAAACTATTAAATGGTTAATATTTGAAATATAATTAAAATATAATTAAAATAATAGCCATGTCGCTGTAAGATGCCCTTCTAGCTGATACGCCTTCAACCAATAGGATTCGTCTAACGAACAAATAGCGTGGACCAATTGGGTGCGTACAGCATGAATAATTAATATTCAGCTCAGCCTCCCTTCCCTAGAAATATGGAATCAGTTTGTATCTGTCAATCAAATAAGTCGAAGACAAAGAAACAAAAGCGCTGGGTGCTAGGCGCCAGACAATGGAACAACGACGCTGGGTACAGACAATGGAACAAAGCCGATGGGTGCACACAATGGAACAGCAGCGCTGGATGCACACAATGAAACAAAGGACGAGCAGTCGGCGACCCATGCACAAAAGACTGAGGGTGGCCCAGGCCCAGGAACAAAGAACGCGCAGGTGGTAGCCCATGCACAAAAGCCTATAGGGTTAGCCCATGAACAGAGGACCGGCAGGTTGTGGCTTAGCGCAGGCGCACGTCCCTGTCAATCAAATTTTGCAGGCTCGAATGTGAGCCAATGGGCGCGGGCGCACGTTCCTATCAGTCAAAAGGAGCGGGGCCCAGAAACAAAGGACCAGCAGGCAGTGAGCCAGGTTGGGCCCAGAAACAAAGAACGCGCAGGTGATAGCCCAGGCCCGGAAACAAAGGACTAGGGATGGCGTAGAAACAAAGGACAGGCTGGTGGTAGCCCAAGCCCGGAGACAAAAGGGGCGGAGCCCAGAAACAAAGGACCAGCAGGCAGTGAGCCAGGTTGGGCCCAGAAACAAAGAACGCGCAGGTGATAGCCCAGGCCCGGAAACAAAGGACTGGGGATGGCGTAGAAACAAAGGACAGGCTGGTGGTAGCCCAAGCCCGGAGACAAAAGGGGCGCGGGCCCAGAAACAAAGGACCCGCAGGTGGTAGCCTATGAACAAAAGAATGGCAGGTGGCCCAGACCCAGGAACAAAGGACTAAGGATGGCGGCCCAGGCTTAAAGTCAAAAGTGGGCGGGGCTTAGAACAAAGGAGCGACGCTTAGAACAACAGGGGCGGGGCTTAGAACAATATACGCCAATCATCGTCGATATGGCGGCGTCGATAAATAAACGTATTACACACGCTTAGAACAATAGGGGGCGTGACTGATATGGTGGATAATGTCTCTTAGCTACTATAAAGCCACTTAAGAAAATAAAGAAGTAGGCTACTTCATAATTATCTAATCTTTATATAAAATGGAAATAAATAACGAATTAGATGAAACGTATTTTATTATTACTTCAACATAAGTTTTGTAATTAAGTAGTCATATCCTTAAGCGTCTTCAGAAAAACGTTAGGCCTAGGTGTACAACTGAAGTTTTGGATAAGCCTATCGTTATCATACTTAACCAACTGTAAAAGCAGAAAGAGCCTACTAAGCTGAATTAATTGCAATTGTAACAATATCTAATTTTAGGCCTACAATATCTGGAAAATTATGATCATCTTCAAAACTTGGTACGATTTCCATAGCACTAATTCGCCTTTAATAATCCCCGCCTTTTCTACTAACCTAACTGTTTCATAACATAACTTTTTATTTGCTTAAAGTAAGTTGTTCACGATCCAGCTACTTCGTCCAACCCGCTCCTCCTCCTCCCTAACACTGCTCCGTCCTTCCGTCACCTCATCACTAAAATTTGCAAACCGCTCCATAGCCATAGCTGTTCCACCTCTTTGGAACAAACTTCCGCCAGCACTACGACAAAATATCTGACCCATCCTACGAAGTCACCAAAACTCCACCTCTCTCTATCTCTCCACAGGTCTTTCACTCGAAACTGAAAACACTGCTTTTTGACAAATCCTATCCTGAATCCAACTATTCTCTGTCTACCTCGTCGTCTCAACATCAAACACCATCAACCTTAACGGCCGGCCTGTCTGCCTGCCTGACTCTCTGGATTTTGACCTCTGCCTATCGATTTTGTTTTGATTGAGCGCCTGTGAATAAGCTTGTTCCCGCGACTTCGCTTTTGTGGGCGCTGTAGAAGTTTCGAGTTTACAATTACGATTACGATTAATTGGAAAAGTGCAGGGTTGAGGCCGAACTAATAACCCCTTCTTAAATAATACGGCACTGAACGCCCGAATGTCCACCAAATATAATACACAAAATATTATGCTGCTAGATTAAAATTAAGAATACGTGAATAATATTGCAAAGTTTGACCATATCTCCTATTTTATCCGTGACTCTCTTCACTGGCTCCCCAACGCCAGCGCATCCAATTCAAGGTCTGCTCCCTCATGCAAAGCTGTCTTGCTGGCTCTGCTCCTCACAATCTTAGGGCTTAGTGTACCCACTACCCCAGTATCTTCTCTGCCCAGTCGTTCCGCCCTTCGGTCCTCGGCCCGTGGTTACTTGGTTGTCCCGCGGGTGCGTACTTCTACGGCCCAGTCTAGGAGTTTCGCTATTGTTGGTACGAATAGCTGGAACGGGTTACATCAGTCCCTCAGGACTGACCTTTTATCTATTTCTTTTGACCAGTTCCGCCAGCGCCTGAAAACCTCTCTCTTTACCAGTGAAGACACTGGCACGGGTCGGGAGCGCCTGTGTTTTGAGTGGTGCTACATAAATACTCGATTACGATTACGATTTACGATTACGAATGCGACAGTTTATATTGCGCAACTACTTATGACTGAACCTTGAACATGGTACCGTAGCATCGGACAAAATTAATGGTGTACTTATGTCGGCAACCTGATCTTCTTGTAAGTCATCTGACTTGATGCAAAAACGAAATAGTGGCATCATATGGTCTACATTATATCATCCTAACTGAATAAATTTTCGAACAGGGAAGTAGGTCTATATATTATTTAAAAACTCAATCTGAATATTTAGTAATCAGACAGTTTAATAAGGACAATAAAATAATTCTTTGCCTATGACAATGTTGATATGATGGACTTGACATTGAGTAGTAAAAATAAAATGTTTAGCCGGTGTGTCCATGGGCGTCCGCAGGAATTTTTGTGGACGCTAAGTTTTAAATGTTGGCACGGGGACTAACGAGTGTGCCGAAAGCAACCGATCGCGTTACCTAAGCGATCTGGCGCAGATCCCAACAGCCGACAGGGCATTTGGAAGAATTTGACATGATGTTAGCTTTACGGGATCCATTTTCAGCTATATCTGAACGTTTATTTCAAAAACAAAACTGCTAAAAGTTTCAATGTTTTTAGATAACTTAAATTTTTAGGTTATCTTTACTAGATTAGATAAAAATTAAAATATGGAACAAAATAAATAATCATAGCCATTCATTGTTAAAAACTAAGATGATAAATAAATTTCGTAAAATATGCGCAAAATCCGTGGGTAAATTCCCTTGCCTCCCCTCAGGACGCCAATGGGTGTGCCATAATGATGAAGTTTGTAAGCAAGCAGGTAATAAGACATCTGAGATACCGTAGGGTAGGCCTATATCAGTAAAATGCCACTCGTATCATCCGTCAGCCCCTCCCCCGATGGTCGCTTCATGTGAAATAGTAATTAGAAATCATGATCCGTTGAACCTATAGGCTAAATTCTGATGTGTCATGCAGTTAGGTTGTGATGGAAAAGCACTAAGCAACTTCAAATAGGTGAGTCTTATGTTTAGATCTTAATGACATCAAAGAACTGCGAGAATGAATATAGCTGGTCAGCGAATTCCAAATCTTGAAACAGCAAACCTTGAACCAGGGCAAAGATCATGCACAAATTATACGCACTCACGTAGGTCTACACAAAATTTAAGCCCTACAATCTGCTACCGCAGATCCATACAAAAAAGCCATGTTCTCGTTAACATTATCTTTAGAAGCATTGTTTTACATAATGCCACAACAATGTGTTTCAAGAGACTCTTAACACTTTAACGACGTACTAACAGTGACTGGGAAACCAATGCAGCTCGTAGTTAAAATGGTAAAGGATGCTAATGCTATTATAGGCTGAAATGTCTATATTCATAAAACTCATACGTCTATGTGCGTTCAATCATGAAATGGCGATCTCATATTTAGATTTATTTAGGCTTGCCTTTTGCCTTAAAACCTTGTTTGTATATTTGTATGTTGTTACAATTGCTGCCATATTCAGCCATGTTCAAATATGAAAGTTCTTCAGGCAACTGTTTGCATAGCATATGCCATATTTTACACATATGTAGAACTATTGCAATTTAGGTATACTACATAATCTTCTTATAAACATTCTGCCACACACCTAAGCATGAGTCTAGTCTACCCTATGTTCAAACCCTCGAATCTAAGCACATTTTGCAAGCACCGAGATACCGCAACAACTTACTTTTAACCAATGCTGTTAATTTTCTATTGATGGTTGACTGGCAATGCCCGGCGAAAGTTTCCATTGTCAATCTTTTTATGAAGTAGCCTAGCACTTTGTATTTGACAGTTAGTTTAGGTTTTAACAGATTGGATACTGTAGAATTAACAGCCAAAACAATTAGCGCCTATCTATAATCTTCATGGGCGTATTTAGGGAGGTTAACGGTTGAACCACTCCAAATTGCCAAAAGCAATTGATATGCTTTTATGCGAAATACAAAAAACTTAACTTTGTGAACATATCCAATAATAAACCCCCGCAACCTTCCCGCAACTGTTTCCTTTATACGTTACTGGTGATTCTTATGCTGTCCTTATTCTGTTGAAAGTAGACGTTCTATCATTTCAAAATAGTTCGATTGGGACAGCTGGCTTTCTCTATTGTGCAGAATTGGCGATCGTAGCGGCGGTAGACATATCCAATTTCTAAATTAGGCCTACATCGCGTAGCCTATATGTAATTAGGGGTAATACATATTTTCCTGCTTTGCTTCGAGGAGGTCAGCACACCCAGCACATGACAGCAATTTTTCTGCTGGTTGCTGCCCCAGATTAACTAACCTAATGTAAAGAACCGAGTTGTCCCGGATCGAATTTAAACAGACACCAGTCGCATTCGTTTTTTACTCTGCTCAAGCTTTATGATGCTGGCCAGCTTCAAACAAGCCTGTAAATTAGTCGACTGTAAGGGCATTGTCAAATTTCATTTGTACTGACAAAACAAATCCTACAGTAGACTACATGTACTTGTATACATTTTATGGCATGTGATAGAAAGCCTGACTAGGTTCAATTGTAGTGTTCAGTTATGCTCAACTGAGCCGTGAAGAAATGTATGCCGAGACAGCAATTTCACAAAATTAATATACATATAATATGAAAGTCAATAAAGACAAGAATAATGTTGGCACAGGCTGTGCGTGCATATACATTTATTCATTCATTCATATCGAACATTTATATAGCGCCCCTTCTAGAAAACTACTCAGAGGCGCTCCCAGACTTCAGCACGGCCAAAGAGAGCAATTTTAAGGTGTGGTAAGAACATAGGAGAGAAAAGCAAGGCCTCGCTCTTGTCTACCTACGTGAGCTTTGTTGCCCTGTCCTTAGTGCTAGGGACTCTCGATCCCTTCGCTCATCCGAACAGTGTCTCCTCGTAACTTTTACCCACTAGGCAGAACCGCGCTTTCTCGGTGGTGGGTCTCTCGACCTGGAATGACCTCCCTCTGGTGCTTCACCTCTTTCCCAGGACTTTCTCTCCTATGTTCTTTCCTCATCTAAAGTCTTTACTTTTTAACCGTGCTGGAGTTGGGAGCGCCTCCGAGTAGTTTTCTTGAAGGGGCGCTTTATAAATGTTTGATATGAATGAATGAATCATGTAAGGTAAGAAATCCAGCATAGGCTGGTAGGAAATAACTATCGCTTGAAAAATGACGTCTAGCTTTGAGATATGTAGTAAGGTGGTCCAGTCATATGGCAAAAAATGAAGTTTAAGCTAGAGTTCATGACACCCTCTCAGTTTTTTACAAATGGTAATTGTATCATTCTGGCAAAATTTTAGATTCCTACTCCAACTGGAAGACGGTGCTAACTTACCCTCCCCTTGATCAGGTAGAACTAAAAGAGTGATTGGTTTGAAAATAATATTATGCGTAACGTCTTGTAATCGTAATAGTGGGGTCCCAGAGCTGCCAATATGGCCGAAACATTTCACATATGGCAATCAATGCGCCCCTTTGGTTCCAGATAGTACATGGGTAGACGAGTCCAAAAGCCTGGGACACAAATTTTGACGGCCCTCTAGCGGCTTTGGCAGCCATTTTACAAAATGGCCGAGCGAAATATATATTGTTCAATATCTCAGCTTCTCCTTCACTTAGAATCGTGGTTGTGGTGTCTAAACATACATATTTAAGGGCAAGGATTCCAATGGCACTAATTGCAAACACTTATCTACACGGAATTGGCAGCCATTTTCCAAGATGGCCGACGGGAATAGAACTTTGTCAATATCTCAGCTTCTACTTCACTTAGAACCATGATCTTGGTGTCTAAACATACATGTTTATGGACAAGGATTCCAATGGAACTAATTGCACACACTTATGTACACGAAATTGGCGGCCATTTTCCAAAATGGCCGAACGAAATAAAACTTTGTCAATATCTCAGCTTCAAATTCACTTAGAATCATGATCTTGGTGTCTAATCATACATATTTAGGGGTAAGGCTTCCAATAGAACTATGGCCGACCGAAATGAAGCCTTTGTTCATATCTCAGCGTCTAGTTCACTTATGATCGTTATCTTGGTGTCTAAACATACATATTTAGGGGCACGGATTCCAGTGGAACGAATTGCAAACACTTATCTACACGAGATTTGCAGCCACGGACGTCATTTAGGGGAGGTGGGGATTTCCGTTTGTTTGAAAATCAACTGTGATAGGCTCATGGCGCGTCAACTATAAGGATAGTATAATTCAAGCTACTTCATTTAATCATACTATTTCTGAAACTTAGTGTTCTGTTTATGTTCATGTGGAAATAAAACAAATTCTGGTATTATATTAGCAATTCAGGATGTTGTTAATGTTCTCGTAAATGTATATTGAACATTAGTTCAGTCCACATTTCGTAACCAGTGTCCATAGAAAGTACTCCACAGAGAGTTGCACGGCATCGTCCACGTCATTCATGGTCACATAGGCCTCTACACAGACACAGATCAGTATACACTGTAGAGTGTAAAGCAGCTTTCACACATTGTCACTGTCCCCTACAGCCCTTCTCGCAGTCACATCTGAGCAGTTAACGACAGGCATGAGACGCTTCGGGAAGTGTGGTACACTTCACTTCCTAAACTCCTTCGATCGCTTGCAGCCACCCCCATTCACCAGGACATGGTAGTTTGGAACAGCTATGAACATCTGTGCCTAAACTTGACCTGCAAGGTAGGCGATTCTCTTTGTGTGTTCCACAATTGCGCATTGAATCGGTGGAAGGCCATCCACTGATCGCCTTTCTGTGAGAACAGCTGCTTCCGTGACTGATTCACTTCCTCCTCACTGCTCGCACGGTCGTACAGAAGAATTACATAGCGGTCCAGTACATTTAGCTGATCATCAACATAGCTGGAGGTTGATGCTAAATAGCAGAAGACTGGGGTGACGTCGTTGAATGTCTTCAAAATGTCCCACACAGTGCTTTTTCCGCGGCCAGCTAAGGATGATACTGTGTCACATCCACCTAAATGCGTGTATATGGAAGGGCAAGGCTACAAACTTCTCTGGCCTGAGTCAAAACGAACCCACAGTTCGTCAAGGCTGAGTGTCTGAACTGCTGCTATGGCTAACACCTAGCCCCCCCGTCGGGCTCTGCGTTCCTCGGCCAAGGGAGAGCTCCTTGGCTCCCGGGCCCGTTTATGTCTCAAGCAGCGCCGAGCCTTTTCGGTTATTGGGCCCTCAACCTGGAATGGGCTCCCACTTGAGCTGCGCTTGATGCCTCGCAGCAATTTGCCTGCTTACTGCCGCCTTCTCAATTCTTCTCTGTTTAGCCGTGGCTGGACTTGGAGCGCCTCTGAGTAGGTTCCTTGAAGGGGCGCTATATAAATGCTCGGAACGAATGAATGAATGAACTCCACCACGTCATAGTCAACTGTGCGTATCATCACTTTACGATAGCCTTGTTTGGCAGCATTGGAGACATGCAGGAGTTCCTTGTATCAGCTTCCTTCTGAGTACATGGAGCAAGTCCAGTTGTTTCCCCTTGGCTGATCGAGTACAGAGCACGTCCTTGTGATGTGTGGTCATGACCTGTCTTTCTGTTCCTATTTCAAGTTTCCCTATTGGCAGAAAGGAAATAACTGTGATTTGT
>JACEVL010002419.1:15000-19116 GCA_020284085.1 Aporrectodea caliginosa
GCCCGCCGGCTGTCAGTCTTCCATCTCTCCCCCACCCGCGCTATACTCTTCGTTCCCTTTCTAACCTCTGACAGGAGCGGTTCCTCGCCTCCACGCTTCGTTCCCTTGGGCCTGTCGGCCGTCGGCTGTCAATCATGTCTTATACAATACGATACCGTCTTATACGTCTTAAAAGTTCACGAGTGTTCAATCATGCAAACAAAAACATAATAGCAACTTTATATTAATTCTATACTAATACGAATAGTATAGAACTTACAACTGGGGCGCGGTGGTTTGGGGTAGACTATGTTCGGTGCCTTGCAGCTGGAGGGTTGTAGGTTCGAATCCACCTCAAAGTCGCCGCGTATGGACCCTGGGCAAGTCCTTCACTCGCAATTGCTCATGCGCTTCGGCGTGAAACTCCGATTCAGCGTCCGCGCAGTAGTCGGGAGCGCCTCTGAATGGGAAATCTGGTAGGGGCGCTATAAGAAGTGTTCAAATACAATACAATACAATACAATACAATATCATCGTGGCCGATCTCACTACACGTTCGCTATAAGGTAAAGAGAATTTCTTACTATTAGTTAAACCAAGGCCGTAGCCAGGATTTTGTTGGGAGAGGGTGGGGTGTTTACTAGTCCTTGAGCAAGCCGACAAGCAACCGCGTCAACTGACTAAAGGTTTGGAGGAGCGTCGTGAGCTCTCATAGCTGGTCCCGGGCGGCCTGTACATCACATACTGTAGTACAGTTAGTACTGTACCATTCCAGAGCATCAATTTTTCAAATGGGCCAATTGTGCCTAATGCAGCTGCTCGTTTGATCGCCCGCCTTCCTCGTCTGTCCCATATTTCGACTTTCATGACTAATATAAACACCTTCATTGACTTCCACTAAATGCTCGGATTCAGTTTAAATTATCTTTCCCACCGGTAAAACGTTTTTGGGTCCCGCTACCACTGTGTGGTCTTATCAGACGGACTATCTCAGCTACCTCTGGACGTTCTCTCCGCTCTTTAGACAGGTATATACCTCCTAGCACCTCGGTCTCGGACTACCACAGCACAGCATCATGCCTAGCCCTCTGTTGACCCTTTGCTCTGAATGACCTTCCTGTTATAACTCGTGCTGCGATCTTATCTGGGGTCACGACTGTTTCTGCCCGTTTTCTTAAGACTTGTCTTTTTTCGATGGGTTCTTCGCACATTATTTGCTCTGTTATACTGTGAGATGCGCATTATAAGTCCGTAAATAGAATAGAATATATAGAACAGAATTGCATTGTTATGATCTAATCTATTGTAATATGTCACATAGTTCTAAGTAAGAACTTCAAAACTAATGGCTCAGTCTGTCCAAAATGGATTCTGGTTCAGGTATACTGCAGTTGGAAACGTAGCCTGCGTTTTCTTTCTAATGGAACACTAAATACAGACTCGGAATACAAGGCTCTGTAATCAACTAAACTTTGACTTTAAACTGTCGTCAAAGTCTGCACTGGGTACATTCAAATAGAGTCCTATGTCGTAGTTAGCCTACTTATGGCCATGGATTTTGAAGCAGTGGTAATTTCAGTCTGATTACTTTCAGTTTCTTGAATCACCGGTACACTTTTTACAGCACTTTCATAATCTTCACTAACGTCGAGAGACTGAGGTAACGGCGGTACTTAAGCTATAACGGCGTTTTTTTAATCAGTACTAGTAAGCCTACTTGCATCGGCAGTTTCATGACTTTGATCACTGACATTACTGACAACTTCGTCAATTTCACTAGACATTCTCTGAACCTTTCTGAAAAGGCCGACACTGTGGACTGACGGAACTGCTTCTGTCGGAAGTCATCCATGATTGTGTACGCAGCGTGAAAATTTAATGAAACTAATATAGGCCTACTATAATAGGCTACTGGCCGTGCATTCTGTAAAATACATGCTTAATCGTCAAGATTAATATTATTTAGGAAATAGTTTTAAAACCTAAAATTCCGAACGCGGCAACGTCAATTCAGTTACATTCTAAACTTAAACATTTAGCCCAGTTTGTGAATGAATGTCAGCCTGAATAATCATATGCATTCAAGTAAATTAGTAAATAGCACCTATTACACAAGTGCTGTTTGAGAAGCTCCCAGCAAAGCGCTGTAGAGCTGCATCATGTAAAGTTCACATGAGTGCTCTTAGTTCTTTCACCGTGTGTTAGTAAATGCATTATTTCATTTTTACATTATTTAAATTCAGGGGTGTTTAAACACTCAAAGCACCCCTAGATACGGCCTTGAGTTAAACAGGCCTGCTCTTGTACATGCACCTCATTTAAGAAAACAAAATTACATAGCCACGTTCAATGGCTATAGCCATGTGTTATCGGTTGCGACAGAGGCCCTTGAATGTGGCTGCGAGAAAAGCTTTATAAAATTCAGGCAATTTCAACATAAACATCAAATTCTTCAGGCTCATCGACTGTTTTAAAGAACTTTTTGGTCCAGAACCAATCGTCTTTACGTATGACTCTCGTTCCACTTTATTTTCTACAATATAGCCTACATAGTTTTGGTCAGATAAAGAGCAAGAGATTAAATGAATATGTAGCATACAGTGAAGTTATAAGTTCTCCCATATCCTTTATGTGGGGCTAAACGAGATACTCGTTGGCTTTTCTTTGGACTTTGAGCCGGAAATTAACGAATCCTAAGGTCCTAGGTCCTGCATAGTGCGTAGAGGAAATTTACCGTTTATTCCCATGTTCATGCTGCGACAAATTTTAATTGTTAGTGTCAGAGACAAAAATTAATGTGCATAAGCGAATAACATATTATATCCATTCCATGGTCGTTACATCAAGTTGCCTAGAATTTCCTGAGGACTCTGGCTTTACTTTTACTTTCACGTGAAGTCGATGTAGCTACAGCGCCAAAATATACCACATCTCAAGGCTACCACGTCTTAGATACGAGTTTTTTTCATATCCGTACTTCCAAATTAAGAACATAGCTAAGCATGGCTTCGAGTCGTGATCGTAATGGTAAAGTCCACATTTTTAAAGCGCTACTTCGAAAGCTTAGCGAAGAGCACCAGCTTATTCACAAGCGCCACGTCGTGTCAAAGAGGTTGTCCAGAGATCGATAACCTGTAGGGCTAGCAGTAGCTGTGGTGTAGCGGTTTCTTCTCGCAAGCAATTTACAGACAGTTATGGATAGAGCTACGATAATGATGACCAGAACTCCAATTCCCAGTCCAAGTCCTGCTACCAATAACCACCATCCACGCTCTACAACTACAGATCATGAACAGAAAATATTAGAATGCTTGACACACATGTGCACACACATACACACACATATACACACACACACACACAGACACGCACATGCACACACCTATACATGTACGTGTGGGACAAGTATTTGCATGACGGGTCACTCTGTAATGCAAAGTCATGACCGACTTCGAAAGATTATCTTCAAAAAAAACGCTGGCACTAGAGCTACACGGTTTTCACAGAATGTGGGGTATGGCCATAGAATGAGAATTCATGATTCAAGCTTTAATATTCGTAAATAATTCGTGAATAATAGGGCATTTTTAATATTCGTAAATATTCCTTAATATTCGTTGATGACGTCACTGTTTTTGCTTTGTTTACAACTAATTTAAGACTACTAATTAAGAACATCGGCGGTGTTTTGCGGCGCGATACTTAATGCTGTGGTCCGTAAGGTGGTAGGTACCCTTAGGCTTCCTACCCAAATACTCAATACTGATCTTGCCCTACTCTTGAGGAACGTTGTAAAAAAATCCGATCATGACCAGAGCCCGTGAAGCTCAGACAAGTTTTGGTTTTTTGGTGCTGAGGCGGGAGCATGCTCACACAACGTCTATGGTAACATTACTACAATAAAAGTATCATTTGCGCGCAAAATTTTAATGGTGATTCATCATCATCATCATCATCATCATCATCATCATCATCATCATCATCATCATCATGTCATTATCACAAAAATGTCCTCAGACAAGGGCTCCTACATAATAAGATATCATCCAGGGGTGAGCCGTGCCTCAGACAACTGGCATTAAATTTAACACAGAGCCAAAGAGATGATGCACCTTGTGCATAATGTTACAGGCAGAT
>JACEVL010002420.1:0-20985 GCA_020284085.1 Aporrectodea caliginosa
ACCTCGATACCACAATCGAGTAAAACCGCATGCTGACAGTTTGGCTCGGAAAACATTCATAATGCGAATGATTTCACGATGTAGTTTAACGCCAGGGATAGTTGGCTTATTTCGACTTTTATGGTATGTTAGGCTTCCCTAAGCCACAAAAATGACTGCTTTGTAAACCAAAATGCGGTTAGTAATTGGTATAATAAAGGATACACTTACTAACTTACTTACCCTACCTACAACTTGGTGTACCAATAATAAAGAAACAAACATACTAAAACAAAACTCGTCCCTCAACCGTTAGAATAAAGGTTTTGGGTCAGTTGTCAATACCGTAAGGGTTTAATAATAGGGCGCATGGGTATAACTCTTGAGCTTGGTTCTTCTCCTGACCCATTCTCAAACCCTCATCCTCAGGCTCAAATCCTGAATCATCAAGCAAAAAAGTAAAAGGCTTCCTCTCAACTAATGTAGGATGCAAAGTCTCTGATTTTCTACTCAAGGAACGATTTAACCAATTTAAATCCATAAAACCACTGCAATTAAATCAGTAAACAACTTAAACAACAACTGTAACTCCTTCACTTTTGCAAACAAACATTAAAACTATACCCTTCCTACCCCTGTGGAAACCCGTGACCACCTTCCCTTAAGCCGGTTATGGTGACGCGCGGGTCAGGTCGGTCTATAGTCACTTGCACAGACCATAGGAAAGAATGATGTCGACACAGGTACTTCAACGTTATGAGAAATCGTAATCTTTTGGCATTTAGCAAGACGAGGAAGACTTATACAATGAGATGCTTAGCCCTTTCAACAGGATCGGTGGATCCTGTTGAAAGGGCTAACTATCTCAGTGTATAGTCTCCATGTTCCATGAAATTCCAGACAGCGTCTTGTCTCTCCAATCATTCCAGCCCCAGAACTATGTAATCCAACTGCTCTGTCATTAAACACAGTACCGGGCACGAAAAATCAGAGACTTTGCATCCTACATGCGCTTCTCCAAGAACCTTTATCAAAGTTCCGTTGGTAGCTTTTGACAACTACTAAGACTTTGCAATGTCCCGAGGACGAACCAACGAAACATGAACCAACGACATCTCACTTCCCGTGTCCAGCAGAACTTTTTACTATTAACTTTCAACATGACATTACAATTGCGTTCAGTCTATTTCATCGTATATACCAACATCTTCGTGAGATGGTCCCATGCTTTCACGAATCACAAGCGAGGAAGAATCTGCTTTTGTTCCATCATCAGGATTCGACCTAGGCGATTTGACGCAATATATCATCAATACCCCGCTCTGGAGTCCGACCAAGACCAATCCATTGGCTTCATTCAAATGAACTCGAGTTGGTGCCTCTAATCCGTTTTCAGCTGTCAAAAGGATTCGGTGACGGTCCAAGGTGTGATTCGCTAAGATGATCCTGTTTAGCGCTCTCTCAGCAATCAATATCTGTTGGTGAGAGTCCACAGCAAGATGGCTCGGGTTCACAAGTTGCATCGTCTTTGTTCCAGGTGATATTTTTCCGTATAGGTCGATTACACTGACTCCCTCGCTCTCCTGACTTACATCTGTTTTTCCATGACACACGATTAGAAGATGAGAACCAAGCTGTAACGCGAGTCGAGGTCCATCCCTGTTGCAACCAAAACTGATCTCGTGTACTAACTCCCCATTGGAAGTGTATTCAAAGATTTTGCATTCGCTTGTGAAGCTCACTAGAAGATTTCCATTTTTTTTAATGGATAACCCAGACGGTTTTCCGGCCTCCACCTGCCAAGACGAAGTGACCTCTCTGGCATCAAGACCGATGCAATAAATTCTATAGCCATTCCACTCGCTTGTGTAAAGACAAGCATTTCTATGTCTATTGCAGGTAACGTCTTGCAGTCCATTCTGCTTTTCACCGTGTTCAGAGGCTTTACTCTTGAAGACCTTTAGTAGGTTCAACTTTGGTCTCTCGCCAACAGTTATATATCGACCACGTTTGAATTTGGAGCCAAAGTAAGTTTCTACATTCGTAGAATCGTCCCGCGTAAGAAATATCTCATCATTGTATACGGTGATGCCAGTCACCGCTCCCTTTCCTTTGAATGAAGCGACCAGGTTTGGACTTTGCAAGTATCCCATCAAATCTAAAGACCAAAATGATAAGAACTGTATAATTATGAATGCATGCATGTATCTTGATTTTACTATAGGGTCTTTAAATACCTCACAAAGCGCTGTCTATAATTTTTAATTGAGACAGACATGTTGTATGCAAAAAAAGCAACGCACAATTCTAAAAACAATGCAGAAAACGAGAAGTCACCAATTGCCCACCCACATGCACACGTGAAGCTTAGCCAATGGATGCCCTATTGCCTAGCCACCTGCTGACAAATGGCATGATATTCGGACTTCGGATTCTTTGGACCAAACTGCTTTGCTAGTGTGGAGCGACGACAGGCGATATATAATTATACCCACAGCCTCAATCTCTTAATAAAGTGAACCACTAATATGGACATGATAATTATATATGAATATAACCATAAAAGTTGTGGTCAGATATCCTTTGATCCTTCATCGGGGTCGCTGGCCTAGCCTACGGTTGACGCACAATTATTGCCCAATTATGTTTCCTACGTGTAAATAGTTTGAGATGCCAAGACTTATTACGTTGCAGGGGTGACCGGTTGTAAAGTTCGAAAAGTGTCTGACTTTGCTTTGAATACATGTTATTTCTATCTATTTTGTCCTGTTGACGTTCATTCTCAAAGAGTGAGAAAACAAAATTTCTTTAAAAAATTAAAATTAACACATTCAATTTAAATAATATTCTAAACACAACAATGAATATCTGAAGGCGGGGAACGCCTACTGTGCTACAAGATGATCACTCAAAATATCCCTTTATAGGTCTAATTGTCTTATTTTACAATTTAACCAAATTCGATGACATTAATCGACAACTAAATAATACTCTATTAAGCAAAAATCCATAACAGTCTTTACTTTCTGCATCCCTCGTGGCAAAGTAGCCTTTTGGCGCAAAGTAACCTTTGAAGAATCGGACCAAGTACTCGAAGTCGGGTCTTTTAAAAGGGTCTTTGATCCAACAACATTGCAATATCTTAAGCAATTTCTTCTCCGGATGGGTGAAATTCCGCCCGGCTGGACAAGGAACTTCGTAGGAATCAATAATACAGATAATTACATCCCTGTTGTCCATCCCTAAAGAAGCAATACATTTTTCTTTGTAAGCATAACCCATTTAGATGGATGGATGTATTGATGAATGGATGCAATGGCGGCGCCTGGAGGTTAGGGGGCTTAGCCCCGCTAACTGCGGCTCAGCCACCCACAATAAAAAGTGGGAAATCTTTGCCGATACTTACTTCATAATAAGCCAACTACATAATGACCAACGGCAACGAAATCATCAACTATCTCAGGCAGTGAAGCAAATATTATTACTTACTTGATTATCATGGACAGAGTCACAAGGCCTATTTTAATCTTTAACGTGCCTGCAGGCTTGGGGCGTTTATTATCAGTTTTACGGAAATTACGGTAAGTCGTTTGGAGCGATGAATAAAATCGACATTACAACGACGTTGACGCTAGTCTAAACCAGCTGCATTAACCACACATGTCGTCTGATGTTAGTCGACATAGGCCTACCCTTATTCTTGCACCAAACGGTCGCTATAACACAGAACGAAAATCGTGCATAAACCGGGTATGTCAAATAACCTGATTGTTGCACCGGTGTTCATACAAAGATTACAAGAAAAAGGGACAATTTTTTTTATCATACCTGGGTATTGCAACGGAGTAATGGTAGAATACTGCCGGATGCATGATGCCATTTTATGTTGACATAATGTTTTTTTCTCAAAAATGACAATAAAAAAAAAAATTCAGATCTGTACCGAATTCGCAGGGTATGTAGATAATTATATTCCAATCACGCTGGGGTACTTTTTTTTTAGCAAGAAAGAGGTATGTCGAAATAGCTGGTTACAAGGCCGTATTTAGGGGGTGTTTTGGGTGTTTAAACACCCCCGAAATTAAATAATGTATAATATAAATATTGAATTTACTAACATATGCGGTGTAAGAATTAAGAGCACTCATGTGAACTTAGATGATGCAGCTCTACAGTGCTTTGAGAGCTCACAACGCTCCTGCAAACCCCTTATACACGGTTGACTTGGTTGCTTGTCGGCTTGTTCAAGAACGAGTAAACACCCCCCGAAATAAAATCCTGGCTACGGCCTTGGCTGGTTATTGCTCTAAGGTCTTCCATTGACCTCCAGTTTTTTTCAGAAAAAGCAATAACTCGCTCCCCGAACTCAGTTATCTCTACCAGATCCACCAGTGTATCAAATCTACTCGAGTCAATTCGTCGCCAATGGTCACGAAAACGGTGAAATATTAGCATATACAAGTTGGTGGAGGAAGCAATTTTCATGACACTGTGTTTTCAGCAACGATTTCCATCACGTGGTGACGACATGTAGATGAAGTACATTATAATCTGTTTTGTTTTGATTTTTTTTTGTTTTAAATCTTGTACTGCAATGTTTTGTTATTTAGGTGTTTGTCTATGATTTAGCCCTAACATTGCTATTTAAGTTGAATTTTCTATAGGCCTAATCATATGATCAGAAAAATCGTCTTGCCATATGTAAATGTAACGTGGAAAAGGGGCAGCCCTGCAATAGCGGATTATTTTATCCTTTAGGGCTGTCCTGTTGACGGCATCAGCAGATTAACGTTTGAAAATGACTGATTGTTAATTATTTGTGCTGTTATTAAATCAATAAACGGCTGATTGAATTGATTGATTGAACAAAAGTTCCGACCAAGTCCCTTTTCTGTCAGACTGCATGCGCCAGCTTTCTGTCCAGTAGGCCCTATTGCTCGTTATGGTGTCAAAGCACGCCCTCTTAATCTTCGTTTTCAGGTTCCACTCATCATGAAATCGGATCATGGCACTTGCCTAAGCTGCTCCAGTGCCTCAGTTAATCTTCGGGACTCCAAGAAGTTGCTCTGTTTCAATGCCACTCACAATAATAGGCAGCCGATCAACCTTCTCGCAGCCAGTGATGTCGGACAACAGCTTACCGTCCCAAAGAGCAACTAACGCACAATCTGGAGAGAATCCATTTTTGATCGTACTGGCAAGCTCTTCTCGATATAATATTCGGCCTCGGCGCAATAGCACTGTGACTCAAATGCAAGTCCCGAACTTCATGACCTAGAGATTAAGCAAATAAGCAGTAGCAGCCAATAGATGTGTTGCTTCCATGTCAGTGACTTTAAGTCGATCCAAGCTGCAGCCTCCTGCTAAGTCACAAAGGTTCTCTTGCTGAACAATTTATCAGATGGTTGTTTTTTCATCCTCTTTGATAGACTACCACAACCTGAGTCACTGTCTTCCTTAGATGTGTCCTTATCACTGCTGCTCGACTCCAGATCCTACTGGGGTTGTTCCATATCATTCTTTGATCTCTCACGCTGCTCTTCCGTAGCTTTCGCTTTAATAAATTTCTTTTCCATTTTATGAATCAAAACTCAATCCTCTCCTGCCATAGAACCACTTCGACCTTCTCTGAGCTACTGGGAAAGTCCAGTCTTCTGGAATCTTGATAAGACTGTGAGTGCCCGTCGAATAGTAAAATGACGCAGGGTGCGAGAAACTTTCAATCATTGTGCAACCCATAAATATTTTCAAATTTAGATGAAATTGCACTTGAACAATTTTTTATAGTGGACTGAATTGGCACGTTCTAATAAATCAAAAACTGAAACTGTTTATATATATATATATATATATATATATATATAATATATATATACAGTACACATACTTAAGCCCCCAAAATTCTGAATTTTGTTAGGCTCCTGTGGATTGAGGCCCTAAGCTGCAGCTGTTGTTAGCTTATGCCTAAATCCGGCCCTGGCTGGATGAATGGATGCGAAGATGGATTATAGAAAGCTTTTTCATTATTGATGATTCTCTGGAATACTGCATGTCTAAGTTAAGTATATATACTATTTCTGAGTTATTTATGAGAGGAATCATTATCAAAATACTGAGAGCTATGTATGCAACTTGCCTGGATATGGCTCGGCTCCGTATGTCAGCATTTCGTAAAGCACAATACCAAAGGACCAAACGTCGCTTTTAATGGACCATCGTTGAGATTCAATCACTTCCGGAGCACGTGTCTTGATCGGACTTTCAAGCAGTTCGTCTGTGCAATGTATAATATACTGTCGCACTATTTAAGAGAAAATATAATGATGACATTAATGAAACAAGGAAAGGCGCAGGGATAGTATAATATAGCCTACTGTGAAACAGAATATGAATCGCGGATGAATGGAAAATGAATAGTTCCATGAAAATGGAGAATCATTCTCAAAATATCATCAAAATTAGATTTTAAGAGTCTTACATATATCCGTGAAAGTTGTCAGGTGCTCACGAATTTTGCCAAGAATTCGAGCCATCTCAAAATTGGTCAATTTGATTGAGTTGTTTGCTCCCACGAGAATAGATTTGGCCGCCAGGTATCGATGGATGCAGTGATTGACCTCGAGATAATGCATTGCGGAGGTGATCTGAAGAATCAATAAGCTACAGTGAGCATTGTTTTGAGGAGACACTGAATCACTTTGGTAAAGGATTACTTACTCATAGTGATGACGATAACAACACTGATGATGACATTGCTGCTGACTACGATGATGACAATTATGACGACGGTGACAATGGCTATGATGGTGATGATGATGGTGATGACAACGATGATGACAGTGTTACTGTTCATGTATACATAGACGTATTAATTTTTACCTTACATAAAGTTTCAAATTCAACCGAGTTTTTTTACTTTGACAGGAGAGAGTAGGCCTAAACGTCTTATAGCCTACCTGCGTCGCCATGTTGATGATGTCCTTCAGCTTGACAGTAACTCCTTTATCTTGCTTCAGATATTGGTCAAGGTAACCTTTGAAAGTTGTCTCCGTAATGACGTAGAAGGGTTCACCTATTGACGATACCCCGATGAGTCGAACGATGTTTTCATGTTGAAGTTCTTGTAAGATTTCGGCCTCTTTGAAGAAATCACAGGATTTGACAATCCATGACTCTGTCTTCGCCTCATCCGTAAACCTCTTCACAGCAACGTCATCAACTTGGTTACGTTTTCCTTTACGAACATCAAAAGCGAAAAAAGGATCAATGTTCATTCGATTCAACGTAACATCAATCAAATGATGGTTTAGCCATTATATCAGATTCCATCACCTTCCTCCTTCTTTCTCTCCTCTGCCTCATTACGTCTATCTTTTTTTCTCTCTCTTTGTCTATTCTGTCCCTCTTTATATGTACGATATTTATAAGTGTGCTTTGATGCGCGTGTGTGTGTGACTGCGTTGGGTACTATGCTTACTTGACACTCCTTTAAACTAGTGACCAGCTGTGGAAATAACTGAATAGCTCAGTGTTTGAAGAGGCCTACCTACATCGACTTGAAACACCATCTCATCACAACAGACGTTTAAAGGGAATCTTATTGAATGAATTCTAAACATGCAAGTTGATAATAAAACAATAATATGCATTATGTGTCCATACATGGTTAATTTCATATCGCCCACTTAGAACGTTGCGTTCTTCTGATATCGGCTTGTTTTATTTAGAAGAATTTATGCTCAGGACAATTGGAGATCAAAGTGTCTTCAATTGTTTTACCAACTCGTTATATTCATTTAAATTAGCGCACATACAATATGCGTCAGATTCAGACTTAGGCCTACTGACTGTGCACTTAACAAACAGATGGAAAGACTGACAAATAGAAACACAGACAGACAGAAACATACACACAGACAGAAACGTAAATACATATAGAAACGTACATACACAGAGACAGACAATTAGATAGATAGATAAACAAAAAGAAATACACACCAAGCCAAATCTCTGTAAACTTTCCTCCACGCAATCTTTGCACCAGATGAATCGTTGACGGACGTATTTCAGTTGGCCTACCTCTTAAGTTTCCTGTTTAGACAAAAACGATTCCTGTCAATTCCAACAAAAGGAATGTGCCGAATTGCATGCTGCGCTATACCAGAGTCAATTCATTGAGACAGGCAAAAATAAACGCAAAGACTGTTCAAATTGCACTAAAATATTGGTCAACTTTCCAAGAGTATGCTTAGGCTACAAAATAATTGCACAACACATAACCATAACCATAACAAAAAATGTTATTGCTTCAAGTAGGCTATCTTACAACATCACGAACAGATTATACATTGGCCAACAAAAAGCAAAGGGTGAGAAACCCTTAAGGGACCAGGGTCCCGCTGACAGGGTTACCCATGTACATGGGAAAAGGTAGCAACAGGTTATGCATGAAAGTACCAACAGTTTTAGAGCTTAACTAGTTAACTAAATCTCAAAAATTAAACACAATGAATGTCTGCAACGAGCATTGTATGAACACATGATTGAAGCACTTAAGGCAGGTAATGCCAAGGGAAGCATGCATGGTGGGAGTCAGGATCCACAGCCAGTAAGTGATGACGGAGTTTCTTTTTAAATATTGAAATGCAAGGAGAAACACGAATGGCGACAGGGAGATTATTCCATGTCCTAGGGCCAGCGCTATTAATTGGGAATAGTGGCAATTCCTCTATAATTGGGCGATGTCCTAGCATTGTAAGGATTAGATTGGCATAACAAGCTAAAGAAGTCAGTAAATGCTCCAGGCAAAAGATTATGCATATATTTAAACATAAACTCTGAGGCATGTTTAATTCTAATCTGTTCGATATAACAAATGTACAACTTGTGTAACATGGCCTGAGAAGACAGGGAGCTCAAGTTACCCAAGATAATTCTGGCCGCTCTTTTTGTAATAAAGTTAACCTAACCAATCGATCAGGGTAATTAGAGGCCCATACTACATTACAATTATAAGAGAGATAATGGTGGACTAAGGAGTAATATAAGCTTAGTCTAATTCTAGGCGGTAGTAGGTAGGCGGTACGGGCCAAGATACCTACACTTTTTGCCACTTTCTTACAAATATTTTCTATATGAACCTTCCAAGTTAAAAATTGATCTCCATATACTCCCAGAAATGTGACCGAAGTTACTTGGGGTAATGGTTTGCTATCCATAAAAACTGTTCCTTTTACTTCAGGAATAGGCTTTCGATGTGAACAAAATAATATGTAATTAGTTTGATTGAGGTTCAAAGATGACTTGTTCACTTTAAACCAATCGACCACATGATTAGCCTAAGTTCCTGATTCATTGTTTGAAAAAGTATGTCGTACGATTTGTGAGAAGCAAAGATGTTTGTATCATCGGCAAAGAGTACAAAGCGCAATATCGGGGAAGCATTGGGAAGGTCGTTAATGAAGAGTAAGAAAAGAAGTGGTCCAAGAATAGACCATTGTGGCACTCCAAATTTGAAGTTTCATTTTCGATAAAGAGCCATTACATAAAACCTGTTGCATTCTATTGTCTAGGTAATTTCTGAACCAATCCATAGCAATTCCACGCACACCAATATTTTGTAATATACTGGTGAGTATGTCGTGATTGACCGTATCAAAAACTTTTGCATTGTCAATAAATATGCCTAATGCAAATTCACCCCGGTCAATAACGGATGATATATTATCCTGGATATTCAAAAGCGACATTGAGGTTGAATGACCCAGCTGAAAATCATGTTGTGAAGTGTGTAGAATGTTCATTTTATTAATGTAGTCAAATAGTCGAGAATACATAACCTTTTCAAGAAATTTGGAGAAAAACGGTAAAATGGAAATTGTTTTGTAATTAGTTAGTTCTTCCTATTGACCCTGTTTATATATTGGTATAACTTTGGCTATTTTCAGAGCAGAGGGAACTATACTTGATGATAAAGAGCAGTTAATAATATCAGACAAGAGAGCAGCAATGAGGTCAAACACAGGACTCACAACAGTTGGATCATTCTCATCGAATCCCGCACTATGTGAAATTTTTAGAGTATGATTTATAGATATTAACTCAGCAGGAGAGGTAGGATAAATGGCAGAGGAAGTTGGTAGGGGTGTGTCTAGATAGGCTATGTTTGAATAGTGTTAGTTGAAGCTGGTATCTTCACGACAAGATCATGAACAACATTAACAAAATAGTTGTTGAATTTCTCTGACATATCATCAGCATCAGATATAGAATTGCCATTTGTGCATAAATTGCATTTAATTATATTCTTATCCTTGGTATTAATTATAGTTCTTATAACCTGCCAAGTATTTTTAAGATCATGACTACATTTAAAAAACTCAGACTCATAGTAATTTCTTTCAGCTCTTATACGGATCGTTTTAAATTTATTTCTACAAGTAACAAATTTGGATTTATTATCATCGGAAGGATTCTTAGTAAATTTCAAGTATAACTTCGATTTCTTCCTACATGATTTGAGTAATCCAGGTGTCATCCAAGGTTGATTACAGCCCCTTTGTGCCTTGAGTTTTTGTTTTTTGAGAGGAAAGGCTGTGTTGTATGCTGTCTTGAATAGATATACAAATAAATCACAGGAGCTATCACGATCATTCCCAGCACAAGAGTCAGGTACAACAGACAAATCAACTTGGGACAGTAGCATTTTAAAGTGCTCACAGGAGGCCGCATTTATGTTACGAGTAATTAAGTTCACTGTAGTATTTTCTGTAATTGGAAACTGAGTGAGATTGATTCTCTTCAGAATAGAAAGGTGGTCAGATATATCTGATGCAAGTATGTATGAGTCCACTATTTTAGAAGTTCTGTTAGAGAAGATGTTGTCTTTTAGAGTCGAGGAGGTTGTAGTGAATCTTGTGGGTTGTGTTATAAAGGGTAAGAAGTGGTGAGAGGACATGCTATCGAGGAAATTGGAAGTTGGAAGATGGTCCTGAGCTTTTAAAAGATCAATATTAAAGTCACTTAAAATATATATCTCTAGTTTTAGTTGTTAACATGGATAAACAATTGCATGAATTCGTCGTTAAAAGTTCCGACATCGTGATCCAGGGGCCTATACACCACACCAATGACAAAGTATGATCCGTCAGCTTGAGGAACCGGATCAATAGCGCCTCATAAGTGTGATTTGAACGACAGTTGGTTGGAATTTCCATTTCACTATCCACTTTATGTGATTTTTAATGGCAAAGCCTACTTCCCCCTCCACGACCCGAACTCATAACCTTATGAATTAAACTACAGCCTGTTATTTGTGTAGAATCGGTTGTTGATTCTCAAGCCAGGTCTCAGTAATTGCGATAATATCAATGGACAATTGGTTCAGGAGAAGGCAATTGTTGAAGTCTTTGAGGCGATACTCCGACAGTTGATATGCATAAGAGATGTCAATTGCCCGTTAGAAGAAAATACTGTCTCTAAGGCCAAAGGAGTACTATATTTGGAGACAAGGGACGATTAATGAAGTAGTTGCGTCTGGGGCCAAATCGTAGTTGATAGTTAGGGGACAATTTCCTTGGACATCCGTATATACCTCTAATCTTGGTCCCTCCCTTAAATGACCAAGTGACTGGATTACATTAGGTATATAATTCAAACACTGGACAAATTCATCTTCAAAACTAATATAATTAAAGGGAAAAAGGGTCTCAAACAATATGTACAAAACCAAGAGGATGGATCAGTTAGGCTCAAGGATGTAATTTGGTTTCATGCCAGGTGGTATCCTTCCCACAAAGTGCACATACTGCTGCTTTGTGCGTACCAATTATACGATGCAGACACACACTACACTTAACTAAGTTCGTTACAGAAAAAGAAAAGTCCCTATGTTGGGACATACAAGCGCCTTCACTGGGCGATCAAGCAACATCCAAATCAAAATTACAAAACAACAAAGCAAAAGGGAGGCAACTTCATCACAGTACATCAATTTCTCATTCTTGTTGAGTATGACTGCTTAAATCAGGGCTGGGGTTGGACCTCATATGATACTATGTCCACATCTGTCACATACATGGACGAAGACTGAAGTAGAGCGTGAAAGAAGAGCATTGACTAGATGCACTTCAGGAATACACAAATTCATTCTCTGCAAGTGCACTAAAATTCTTACCACCTTATACCAACAGTGAAGCAGTCCGGTGACCTAGTAACATGACATTGTAATTACAGTGAGAGTCATTAGTGTACTCAAAAGATCATTATATGTAATGCTCAAGAATTCTGATATGAGACGATTGGTATTCATTGGTGTTCCATGCTATTACCCAGCCGACAAACTAAAACATAAGATATAAACATAACTAATTGTCTTCCAGAACTAAACCGGGTTCATAGTCAGATGCACAAAAATCACTGGATATAAATGTCTTTTAGCATGATACATAATCATCACTTAGATGGCAATAATCAAGAGTTCCATATTACCTTTGCAACAATAATGTGACAGTCAAACAGCCAAGTGGCATTTGTTTTGATTAACACCTTCAAATGTCCTATGATAACAATTCTATGACGTTTACATGTTTCAACCCAGACCATCATTACTGAATATACAGGGTGGGCCAGTAGGAATGCAACTAATTTGAATGGATATAACTTGAACTGTAATGATCTATGAAATCATTACTAGAGGCTATTTTTAGAATTACTTGTGTCTGCCCCCTGAGACCTCTAGCGGTAGGAAAGTGGCGAGCCGATGAAACGATGGTGTTTCGTGCTTGGCCTCGGCCGTGATAGCAATTATTATTGGAATTTTCCTTCAGCCACTGATCACGCGCTAGGCACGCTTGATGCAGCCGCTGAACCTCTGACTCATCCCCTACGTCATCGATTTTCTGTCTTATTTCGTGTCCATATAAGGTTAGCATTTGGAGGCTGATTGCTGATTGGTAGAAGCGGTGTTTAAGAGCTCTTGCGCCCATCTAAATTTGTCACTCGGTACCGAGACGTCCTGGAGGTTAGATCTTGTACCGATGGATTACCTAGGAGTCGAGCCGAGTCGTCCAAAAGATCAGTTCTTTTTGAGTCCCCGTAGAATAGATAAGGAATTGAGAAACACTTGCGTTAGTCTCTTCCTAAGAGCCAAATAGTCCGCTATAGAAGTTTAAAATAGAAACGAGTACGGTTGGAATAATATTGTCGATGGTCTGAATTGCGAGGAAATGTGAACTCGTAACGTGAATTTATCTTATTCGCTGGATTATCTTCCGTCTTCGTAACCTGTAATTGCCGTGGATTATTAATCATGTCCTTTGTTCCAAAGATGGGTAAATAATCATCTGTTTCTTTAATTTGATTGTAATTGCAAGTCACTGCCAGTAGAAACTGCGTAGGGTAAAGTTAATTTTTATAGAATTGAACCAAATTGTTTTACTTGAATTGTAGTATATAATTGAGACTGTTCGTTGCATAATCTTTAATAATAATTTCTAACTATGTCTCGTGAACCTGTACATTCGTTGGAGGAAGGTGAGCAAGGTGATATCAGACCTCTTTCACCAGAGTTGCTTCGAGCCTCTATTCTTGAACGCATGTTGGAAGGTATGGAAAAGGTGACTGCTGGACAAAACAATTTAGAAAGACGATTAAATGTCCAACTAACTGACGTCACTGATGGACAGTCTGACCTAAGACAAAGACTAGGAGACCTGTTTGAAGGGCAGTCTGAATTGTCTAGATCCCACTTTGAATTGTCTAGAATCCAATCTGAAATGTCTAAAGCTCAGTCTGAATTGTCTAGAGACCAGAGAAGTCTGTTGGATAGGATAGAATGCTTAGAATCAGATAGACGAGTAAGATAGGAAGTGAGTACCACTACGAACCCTGACTTTTCGGCACCTCAACCGGAAGTTGCCGAACTCCCTTCCGCCGCAGCCTTACCCTTGGAAACCTTCGTCAAGAAACCCATAATAGCAGAATCGGATGGATTTGAACCCGAAACCCTAGGCCCACGCAGGACTAGAGCACAGCCTGATTACCGTTTCCCTGTGAAACCTGGATTTAGAAAGGAAAGTGGTGCCAGACCTAGACTACTCTACATTAGGCCTATCGGACATCAACAGGACTCAAATCTCACTTCAAAACGTTACCTCTCCTTTACATAAACCGCCTGTAGTAGCGCACAGTCGAGGAGGAGATGGGGAACATCACAGAACAATTGTTATCCGAACATCGTGCCCAATATACTAAATTGAAAGCAATCATCCACTCTACTATTGTGTCAAATCTTGCCCTGATATACGTCACCGTTGTTATAAAATTTTGGTGCGGCGCACACCTCTCAATTTTGAATGTAAACGTTGAACATCATGGCGCCGCTCACGGAAGAGGATAGAATTTTAATCCGAATTTTAAGAGCAGAAAAAGGATACAATGCACATCAGATGATGATAGAATTCCCTTCTAGAAAATGGAATAAATATGCTCTACATCGATTGATTAAACAAATTGATGCTACGGGAACGTCTAACAGCCGCAGCTGTGGTCGCAAACGTTCTGTGCGCACATCAGCGAACATTTCACAAGTCCAAGAGTTAATTTTCAGACAAGACAACAATCCAGGGACGAGTAAGAGTCCGAGAGAAATTGAGCGTGCAACCAGAATTTCACGCTGTACTGTTAGGCGCATTGCTAAACATGACCTCACCCTCAAAGTCTATCAAGTGTTAGTACTAAGTGATTACTTAGAATTGACATCTTCAGTTTCAGACTTTTGTTTTATTCTTGTAGTTTTATAGCAAGAAAATGGCACATCGAATATTGATAGCATTATCTCAAAACATCGTAATAGTATCTAGTAGATATTTTGGAGAATGATAAAATGGATAATTACCTTCAATCTGATATATTGGACAAGACGCTCAGATAAAAATTATTCAAGTTATAAGGCGTCAAAGTTGTTGCATTCCTACTGGCCCACCCTGTATTATATACAAGGCAACATTAGACTACTTTCAAGCACTTAACTAGGTTAATGTCAGAACAACAAGAGGTCATAATTATAGTGTACAACTGAGTTGAAAACATGAGACCTAAGCCTCACATTGTTTGTTTCTAACATATCTTTGACCGTTACAAATACTCAAAACTTCTTTAGATACAAAATATTGATGCATAGAAAGAAAATACTAGGACCGTTTCATATGAACAGGAGTCCAAAGGTTGCAACCCAAGGACCTATTATAATATAGAATCCTTGGTTGCAACCTAAACGCCTTCACTTGGCGATCGGGTAAACATACAAAACAAAATTACAATACGAACAGCGAAGTAAGGAGGAGGCCGACCTGTCACGTAATTCCAACAAGTTAGAGCCATGCTACAGAGGAAGTGACAATAACCAATGAAGTCAAGTCATTCTGCATATGACATCACGAAGCCTCAGGGCCAAAGTTAGAATGTAAGACGTAAACATCAGCCGCCTAGGCTTGTTCAGGTGACCATCAGTGATGTTATGTGAAAATGAAACTGAACATGTTACATATTTCTTTTTCCAAAAAACAATGATTAAAACATTGTGCGTAAACCCAAAAGCATGAACTTGGGTTGCTGATTTCATTCAGGTTCTATCCAATGCCTCAAAGTTAGAGTTTCGACATAAAACTTAAATGTCATTTAACTCAGAGCATGAACTCCAACAATCAGTGCTGTGATGTGAGAAATGTTGCATATGACCATACGTATCTACAGGGCCGGCCTTAGGCACAGGCAAAGCAGGCAGTTGCCTGGGGCGCCAAAATCTAGGGGGCGCCATTTTGACAAATAATGTTATAAAACAGTTTTATGTTTATAACTTTTTATCCATTTTTCAATTACAATGATTATTTTCATTTTAATTCAAAACTTTCGATTATGGAACACATAAAATAATTATTGATTTCATGCACCTTTTCTAGTAATTCAATTTCAATACACGCACATTGAAATTTTATTTTCAACATTGAAATTCAATTATTTCACGCCAGTCTGTACTCTGTAGTCTAGCTGTCTCTGTCTGTGACCTGACCATCCGTTAATCTGATGCTAACATAGTGAAACAGTTTGACTGAAAATGCCAACAATTGAAGAAATAGTGTAAAGTATATTTAATCTATGTAGGCCAATCATTATTAAATAAATTTTTTGACATGCTGAGGAGGCATCGCAGTTGCATAAATTAGTTAAGATAATTATATGTAAAAATCTGTACATTTAATTTTAATAACAGTTTTCTTAAATATATCTAAATGATTTTATATTTTTGATCTTATGAAATTAAAATTTTAATTTTAAAAATTAATAAATTATGTAAAACCCTATGAAGAGTCGGAAATTATTGGCTGCTCAAAATTTAAAAAAAAGGAGAAACAGAAGTTTGTAACAGGAAGCAGAAGCTTACCAACTATTTCAACAAGACTGAAACAACTTTAGCTGTTAGTGTTAGTGCCCAGTCATCAGGTAGTAGGCCTACTTCGTTTGTAATATATACTATAATTATATCACTGGTATTTGCTTAAAATGCCTTCAGCTTTAATGTGCTTTGATAAACTGAAGCCTGATGGAGAAAAACTACAAGCAGAAACACATTTCTGATTACTTCTACAAATACATGTAGTGTTTTAAAAAAGTATTATTTTCATTTTTCGGTAATTCGAATTTTTGGGTAATTCGAAGTTTTTTTTTCCATTTTACCATTCCCCAGAAGTCAACTTATTATCCAGGGTTGAGTGTACTAATAAAAATTATAAAAATAAATTACTCGAGTGGACAATGGAGTGGGTAATGGGGATCAGAGGGCGCCAAATATATGCTTTGCCTGGAGCGCCATTTGGGCTAGGGCCGGCCCTGCGTATCTACGTCAACAACACTATGGTACAAGCAACAGAAAAAATGGCCAGCTCTTGACTAAGTTCTATTGCAATGCACTTTCACAGGTCACACATAGATGTTAAAGACTTGTTGGGAGCTGGTGATCAAAGTTTCATTTACCAGTTTGCAACGATCCAGGATAAGACTTCCCTCTCAGAGGTACTGGTGGTACCCGCTGCGTCTGTAAATCTTTTTTTCTGGTTAATAATGGAGTGTAGTCTTCAGTAGCCTGAAAGATGTTGAAATAACAGCTTAAATAAGGTGAACCGTAATTTCGAAATACTACTTCAGCTTTTATGCAATTGCATTTAGTGCTGTTAGCAAACTCCGAACATCATAGTCATAAGCAGGATTTATGAAGTCCATAATTATGTTAATATACTCTTATACTCTGTTATGTGTAATGGTCAATATGATTTCACGTGTATGACATATGAATCCCAATTCATTCATTTATTCATTCATATCATTGTATAGTGCCTCTTCAAGATAACTACCCTGAGGCGCTTCCAGCCAAACTCTATCGGAAAATAAGTTTTAAAGTGTTTACAGAAAGTATGCATCAGCCCTAGCAGACAATGTGCAGGTAGATGACCCGAACACTGAAAAGTGCAATATTGCATTGTCGAAGTGTGCACAAAAGGAAGAACCAGTTCACCTTCATTTCTTTGGCCAGCCAAATCTGAAATTGGGCAGCAGAACTCATGTAAGTACCAAGGGCATTTCTCAATTGGCATAGCCAAACCCAAATTAAAATCTTAAACTCAATGCAGTGTCATTTTCTATTTCAGCTCATTATTATAGTAGCGTTCCTATATTAAATGTATCCTTAAAAAAAGTTGGAGGAACAAAATGACAAGGTAAATCAAAAAGGATAACAACCCTGCTTTGCCCCTACATGACGCACTGAGTAACCGAGATATAAACCTCAGATGCAAATACCAATTATTGCTTACTTTTCACGTTATCTAATAATATAATTTTACAACATTTTGCAGTGGTTCTAACACAGACTAGCAGTGGTTCTAACACAGACTAAACGTCTTCTGAACCACTTAAAACCCTTGTTATGTTATGTTATGTTATGTTACTCTTTTACAATTAGCAAGGAAACCGACCAAGAAACTATACCCCATGCTGTATTTCGAATTCTTCAACTTCCCGTGGTCCACAGTCGAATGTCACTCGAGACTTAATGTTACTTGTAGGCATAAAGGCGCAGTCCATGTAAGAGTGATCGATGTAGTCGTCTGAACCAGAGAACTGATAGTATTCATAGTCACCTTCCGTGATGCAAGTGTTCACTGTAAACATCAAAGGAAGCCATGGTCTATTTAGCAGAAACAATTTTACATCATTGGAAGTTATGACCAGGAAAGCAAATACTATCGCCCTACAGAGCCTCTTTCAAACACATCAGCAGTCTACAGTGGGTACTAAATGCAGCTGTTCGTCTGATTGCCCGCCTTACTCGCTTCTCACATAATCTCAACCTTCATGAAAAGCACTTACACTGGCATCCGCTCATTGCCCGTATTCGGTCAAAGGTTCTTTTCCTTACTTGTATAGCGTTTTTGAGTATGGTTCCACGTTATCTTTATGATCTTATCCGTCGGCTTCTCTCGGATGCCTCTGGTCGCCCTCTCCGTTCGTTAAACTGACATTACCTCTTGGTGCCTCGGACTCGGACTTGCTACTGTCCAATATCGCGCTTATCTTTTCGTTGGCCTTTTTGCTCTGGAACGATTTTCCCTCTACGACGCGCTCTATGATCTTAACTGGTGGTACTTCTATCTCTGCCCGTAGGCCTACTCTTAACACTTTTCTTTTCTCTCGGGGTAAATACAATACAATACATGATACCAATTTAGTATGCTTTGTCATATATACCATTTTAAGGTCACTTACGGATAAAAAAAACAGGCACACATGTTTACATTCTGTTTCCCAATTGCTGATATGCTGAGGACGCTGAGACCACGATAGAGCTAAACAACAGTCACTCATGAATCATCGACATCACGTTTTCATGTCGCAAAAAATATTTAAACAGTTAAAAGTTGTAGTGACTGGAGACCACCGCCATGCAGTATAGATAGTAACGCCTTCGCTCACCCAAGGACTGCCAATATGTTAAGCAGGTACCAAAAGCAGGGCTGTTATCTTCTTCTTTTGGTTCTCTGCCTTCCTAGGCAGGTTCGTACGTCCAATTTCGCCATTCATCACGTTTTAGGCTTGGTTTTTGGTTATTTTGGTTTTTAAAAAATCGCAAAATTTGTTTTTTTTGTTTTTACAAATTTCAAAATTATAAATGCCAAAATGTCGTGTCTTCAACTCTCTTGGCAATTGTTGTATGGTCTTTGTTAACTTCGTTTTATGACATTCTACGGTTCTACTGTTCTAGTCAATTTCATTTATATGCATCTGATTAATTTGAACAGTATTATACCATTTTTTATGATTCGAAATAGGAAAATAACAAAAACATAAAACAAAACAAAAAACAAAAAAAACAAAAAAACACAAAAGTTTGGTTTATTGCACTCCTGGCCAAAAGTATGGAACTTGCCGTTAACGTCTTGCATTTGCGAGTAACATAATTAACATTTTTATAAAAGTGTATATATATGGAACAGAAAGGAAGTGATAATATATCGTATGTGCAAACGTTTAGAATACATAATCTATCTATCTATAACTATCGTTGGAGGTGAACAGATGGTAGCATGCATAATAAAAAATGAAGTGATATATATATATATATTATATACGATAATATTAGGCTACATCAAGGAATCAGTTTGTCTCACAGCCTCACTCTTCATTCAACGGTGGCTCTACTTATTTCGTCTGATTACTTTAAGTCACACATTAAGTCCTACGTTTCTTCAAAATATTATTGCTTACGTCTCTTTTTTGCAGCTCTTACGTTCATCGACATCTTCATTAACACCTTCTTCATCCTTGTCCCTATCACAATCATCATCATAACCAGCGTAATAATTGTAATTATAATAGTAACTAATGTAACACAAAATAACCTCTGATTTTTCCTACGATGTTTCCCAAGTTATACGACAAAAGCTCTTCAATGTCAACTGGTACGAATTCTGCATAGGGCCAGTTTGTCTGGCTCTTCAGCTTTGTGCACATGATCTGGTGATTTTTTTGCAGTTCCTGGGCTCTCGCCAGCAGACTTGGCCCAACTCCAGTAATATCTGATATGGAACCCTGAACTTTTAGATCCTGTATCAGTTTCAGAACACTTCGTATTTCGCCCAAGTGAGTCTCCAGTTCGTAAACCTCCATTCCGTATTCCTTCTGAATTCTACTTTTCACTATTCCTAGATATTCAAATAATCTGGCATTATGATGTTCCACAATCATCATCACCTTTTCGCTTCTCTCACGGATTTCTATTTCAGTTGCAGACACTCGATTCAGAAACAGAGTCTGCGGATTTTCCTTCATGACATCCTTCACCTCAGCAACAAGATTGGCCATACTATCGGCAACTCCATCCAAATCTGTCTGCATCATTTTTGCCATATTTCTAACTTCCTCCGATTTGTGACCACAGTGACTCTCGTCAAAACAAATCTGACAGATTGTCGTTTGACAGTTAAGACAGTATATGACCATAGGCTTTCTTGGATGCTTATCACAAGTGCTCGATGTAATTTTTGCGCGTTCAGTCTCCTCTAGCCCTTCCAGATTGATAAGCTCATGACACCTACTAAGTTTATGTCTTGAATGATGAAAAGCACACTCTTTACACATATTCTGCTGACACTCGATACAGTGTTTCACTGCGACTGGTATGACTGCGTCAGTGCCTTCAATGTTGTCATCACATACATCACATGTGATCAACTTTGACACATTTTCAGAGTTGTTGCCGAGTTCTACCAATTTATCCACCCAGTTGTTTCTTGGAAAACCGTCAACGCCATCTACTGGAATTTTCCATTGCTGTCTGCAAACAGGGCAACCAATCCTTTCTCCGGGTGACTTGTTCTCAGCACAGCGTTCTAGGCACCTTCGGCAGAACGTGTGCAGGCATGGCAGTGACCTGGGATTATTGAATGTTTGCGT
>JACEVL010002421.1:0-16405 GCA_020284085.1 Aporrectodea caliginosa
TACTGATGCAACTTTTTGCTGATTCCTGTCTATTGTCGCAAAATAACTTTCTATGCACATTGTTCGAGTATGCGTTCAAGATACGGTTAATCTTTCTGCCTCACCATTTTCTTAACATCACTGGAGGCATAAGGCCGTTTTGGCAGAGAGCAGCTAACATAATGAACCATATGCCAATTTGTCCTTATTACTCCAGAGTCCAGACCATCCTTACGCAAGCAGAAGTAACTAAGTTTACTTGGAAAATTTCGGAGTGACACAACATTTCTTTGTAAGATTGTATTCACGTGTGTAGGAATTTGAGCTTAGTAAACTTAAAGAAGTTCATGTCATTCAATGTGTTTACGTAGTTGTCTAACGTGTTGCTATATCATTCAGATAAAATAGTGCACAATCTTACCATCGTACTAGACGGAGCTTTATTCTGTTTATCTGGTCTATTATGCAGTCCTTGCGGTTCTGTTTTAAAAACAAAATCAAAAAACATTTACTTAAATGATTTTCATCCTACAATGTGCTCTCTATATTTCTCAGTTTTCCAGAAAAAATGCTCGCTGATACATGAATGCAGCAAATCGCTTGATTTCGACGATTTCGTGTATAAATGGATATTCAAGAGATAGCCTAGCAGCTACTTGACGTTGTGACGACCAACCGGAAAACTGTTACATCTCAACTTAGGACTGTTGCCCAATTTTGCAATCAAATCAGCCGTGAAAAATGCAAAATTCAAACATATGACAAATCCATAAAGCAGAATTGACAAACATAATTGTAAATCTGCTACATTCATTTGAGGAATTAGAAAGTTAAAAGAAAAGAATTGAACGATCAGTTGCATCACATTTATCAAAACTTGCTTAAAGGATTCTTCCTCAGTAGATAGGTGAATATCGATGAAACCAACACGGTGCCGTCTTATTGACGGGAAGGCACAATATTGGCAAGTGTGTAATCTGTTTTCTGCTTCCTATCGTAATCAAATTACAAAAAAACCGATGAATCTAATCTAAGAACTTCTATAGCGCCAATGTCATATTGCTCAACTTGCTTTAGGCATCAGTCGATACGGTCGCTACAAGCATAAGGTCGCCTCTTCCAGCGGTAGAGGAGAGACTAATGGCAATAGGTTTTCTAGTTTATGTATTTCAAGTTTACAGTGTAACACAATTAGAGCCTCGATAGAATCTCCACGCATCTGTTGAAACTTAAGCTTGCCTGCTGTTAAATGTTAATTCCTTATAGCAAATTCTGTCCTCCTACGAGCATGCAAAAGTTAGGCTAGGCCTATCAGTTGGAGCCGGATCAATCTTGACCTTTAATAATGTGATGCAACATACACATTCTTTCGCTTTCCAACCGAGCTAATCAATGTCGATGTCGTCTATGTTTAAGGCTTAACAATGAAATGTTGCATTCCGCTTACCTCTTTGTCGAGATCTTGAGAATCGCCCGTTACTTTTCTGGCTTTTACGATTACTTTCGTTATCGGTGTGCTTGGTTTTTCCTGCACAGGAGCCCATTGTGCTCGCATACAGTTCTTTATATTTCGAACTGTTTGCTTCATCAAACGATGCTTTTTTTAAGTACAAACGTCGACCTAATAAGAACCTTCTGCATCTGAGAAATGGCAACTGATGTACCAATATATAAATATATGTGTCATGATTCATTAAAAAGTACTAAGTCTTACTCCTTGGTTATCGTCTAATTTTAGCCAAAACAATTTTGTGTCATCACAACTTCGCATCCTTGCAGGATGCCTCTGGTATCACTGCGCCTGTATGTTTGACAAAGGAAACGTTCCGCTCGCTAGACTCAAGTTTAGAGTTTCGCATAGTTTATTGATTGCAGAGTGCTTTTGTGTGAGTGTATAACGTTTAAGTTGAAGTCTCGTACGCTGCAAGCCTACAGCCAGAAACGTTGTTGGCTTAAATAAGTAAGTAAATAGCCTTTTATTAATGTAAGACAAAGAACAAGATTTCAAACAAACAAACAAACAGTTCACAAACTAGACAGTCTGAGTCTGTTGCTGTGAGGAGTGGGTGAGGAAAATCCCAACAGTGATTGTCAGTCTGTTCAGTCTCTTCGTGTGTCGTTATATGCACAATGTATGGTGCTACAGACGAGACATGTTCAAGCAAAAGGTTAATCGTGTACTGAGTAGGAAACCAGCAGCGTGTACAAAACGTAGGGCTAATTATTAGGCTGCCCGCTGCAGCTGTTGTTCTTGATGCCTGAGCCTCAGTCCGAACCAGTGAGTTTGCCCAGCAGGTTGTTTCTATAGCTGATTGTGAATTTGTGTGTGGTGTGTGCAGTCTTCTTCGTGCACTGATGTACCATTATATAAATACATAGTCCTCTATGTGAACTTTCAAGAGTCACGCCTATGTATTATGCAGAGGTCTTCTCGTGGACGCAGCTTTGGCCGTTGAGTTTGATGTTTAATTTGCGCGCGGCCTTTGTATTGTGCAGGCGAAAGATTCTTGGACGTCTATGTGCATTATCTCAGGAAGACTGCATCCAACCCAGCTGCTATGGCTACTAGTCCTAAGCAATATCACACCATCTCATCTCTGTATCACTTCGCACTGGCTGGCAACCAGTTTAGAATTTGAAGGGCTGAGAAGAATCCAGTTTAGGCCTAATTGTGACCAGCAAATAAGACAACAAACTGTCCTTAAAATTTTAGCAATGCTGAATAGGTGTCCGAATGACGCTGTGTGAAACTTCTATTAAATTGACCGAGACTTCCTCATTTGCCCCAAACCAAACTTTACTGGGGTTTGGGGTGGGGGGCGCTGACTATTCTCCGACAAAACGAGAAAGCTTCCAAGACAGTCACTGCAATAATCAGCTCATGAAGAATTTTGCCAGGAGGGCCACTGAATTGTAAAGAAGTGGTCTGTCTGTTTTCGACCGGGGCACCAGAGGACCAACCATCATCTGGAAATATCAGTCCTTCCGCCATTCTTAATGCATGTCTTAGGATATTCTCACTAATTTCAAAGATGTGATTGGGATACTTTCATGTAATTTAAACTGACAATGAGAAATAAATCGTCGTTTTGTAACATTAATCTTCCCTTCATCTTGAAACGACGCCAATTTCCAATCATTCCTGCATATGTAACAAATCTCAGGGTTAAACATTTGAATATGTAGGCGTGCATTTCAATGAGCCAACTTTACGTGGCTCTATCAAGATATAAGAATCCACACGAGTGGAAAGTTTTGATCAAAGAGGGCTATCTTCAAGGAAAACTACAAAACAACGAACAGAATTTTACGTAAAAAGTTGTTTACAATGAGAGTTTCAAAAACTTATAAACTCTCAAGGTCTGTAGTAGGACTAGTGTCACGCGCATTGGAATAAACTGTTACGCGCTAGTCTAGAAGAAGTAAAGCCCCGGATTCAAGTATAACATTTAATGCGAAAAACTATATACAAAGCGTATTTACAAAGCACAATGATACCTTTAAAGCGCGGCAGCAACTCCGCACACCTCTCCAGAACAACACCAGAACCACGTCAGCAGGTCTAACGAAGACCTCTATAGCCGAAAACGTGTAGAAAACGTAAGTGTCGGTCCCGAAGACGACAAAGGGCATACCACCCGAAAACATCGACAACGGTGCTATGACAAGCACGAAAGACCAAACGGTGGTCGGAAGAAGAAGAACCCAACGAGGGTCAACGACACCAAAACGAGAACCAGAACTGGCCTCCTAACAACGAGACAAATCCCGACTTACCACGAGCTTATATAGGCCCCGTGTACTAGGCGGGAAGCCCATCCTACGTTCCATGCACGTGTTAGGCTCTACCAGTCCATTTATATAGAGCCTATGCCTAACATATCCCCCCACCCAAAGTTGAGGCAACCCGTAGGTTGACGAACAAAAGAACGTTTACAATGTACACTAACATTTCGACATAATGTTCATACTGTCTCAAGCCTATATATATGTTATGTACAATTCACTTGATCAGTTTATATCGTTCGATTAGATCACATCATTATGATACATCTTTCGATTCATATTGTTCCACAATCTACATACAGTTCATTTACATGTCAATCCAATTATGATCAATACTCAAACTTTACTTAACTAACTATACCGTCCATGGCAACAGGCCAAACCACCACCACTTTCAAAGTTCTGGAACAATAGTTCAGCAACAAAGTTCTGCGCCTCTAAAAAAGTTCAGCAACAAACTACTCTGGAACAATGTTCAGCAACAAAGTTCTGGAACAACTTGACCAAGTCCAGACCAAAGGTAGAATTCCAAACCGTCGAAGAATACCACCGGTGTACAGTATGCCCACCGTACCACACCGCCGTGCATGAAACGATGGCGTACTCAGTGGCAAGTACCACCACCAACGCGTCGTCGCCATCCACTGACGAAGGAAACACGTAAGCCGTGTCTCTCGTGACTGAAGCATCATGCGTTCGACAACACCAAGAACAGTCTTATCTCTCATCCATTGCACGACTGAAGGCGAATGTTTCTTTCTCTTCTTCAAACACAGTTTAATAACAACAAACTCAACTCTTGCCTTAAAACAACTGTACTACACTGTATATTGTTCAAATTCACTGTCATCAGCAGTTTCTAAGTTTGGCGCGCTAACTGCACGTGTAAAGAGAATCTACCGTCAGCCAATGTTTAGGCTACTTTAGGCCAAGCGCCCACGAGCCGACAGCGCAACTAAGGCCTAAGACTAAAACGCTTAACAATCGATACACATTATATATATATCAACCTAAAGAACACCTGTGCTCATTATATATGCAAAACACTTGTTCACATTACCTCCTTCCCTTTCTTTGGATTGAGCAAATTAAACTTAAAAATTTGCAAAATCATCATGTACTAAATTATGCAATAAACTTAATACTATACAAAACAGTAAAATAAACAATCTTATAATCTAGATAAACAATCTGCTACAACATTTAATCGTCCTTTCTTATAATTAACTTCTACATCAAAAGTTTGCAGTGCCAAAGCCCAACGCACCAATTTAGCAGACTTAGACATAGATTCAGTCAGATAAGTTAAAGGATTGTGATCGGTAAAGATGTGAACTTTAGATCCAATGATTATCTCTTTTAACTTATTTAGAGCCCAAACAATAGCATAGGCTTCTTTCTCTACAGTTGCCCATCTCTTCTGGGTGTCAGTCAGCTTCTGACTTATAAATGACACAGGGCGCTCTATTCCCTTATCATCCATCTGCGTTAAAACAGCTCCTACTGCAAAATCACTACTATCGCAGTACAAATTAAAAGGTTTTCCAACATCAAAAACATATAAAACAACTTTAGAGCGTACAGCATCTTTAAGTAAATTAAATGCCTGTTGATGTCTATCAGTCCAATCAATCTTATCTGGAACATGTTTGCTTGTCAAATCAGATAGAGGCTTCGCAATCTGTGCAAAATCTTTGATAAACTGTCTATAGTAACCAAAAAATCCCAGCAATTGCTTAACTTGTTTCTTCGTTTCTGGAGTTTTCAAATTAATTAAACTTTCAATTCTATCTGGATTCATTTGAATCGTTCCAGAACCAACCACATGACCGATGAACTTTACCTCACTCTTACCAAAGATACATTTCTTTAAGTTCAGAGTAATGTTATGCAGTCTCATTTGCATTAAATATGCATCTAAATGCTGTAAATGAATCTTCCAGTCATCTGAATGCACAGCAATGTCATCTACATAGGGCTCAGCAAATTCATTTATAGGCTGTAAAACCATGTTAATTGCTTTAACAAATGTTCTTCCTGAGTTGATCATTCCGAAAGGAACACGAGTAAACTCGTACAGTCCATTGTGAGTAACAAAAGCAGTTTTCCATTGATCAGTTTGCTTAACAGGACAAGTCCAGTAAGCACTTCGACAATCAAAAATCGAGATCACATTTGATTTTCCAACTTTGTGCAACACATCTTTCACAATCGGCATCGGATATTTACAATCCACAGTGAACGAGTTAATGTATCTGTAGTCGCAGGCAAGTCTCAGAGAACCGTCTTTCTTTTTAACAATTACCAACGGACTTGCCATTCTGCTCGAAGATGGTTTTATAATGTTGGCTTGAAGCATTTCTTTAATTTGTCGTTCAACTTCTGCTCGATAGATGAGTGGAATTCGGTAAGCCATAAATTCTTTTTCACGAAATTCCGGTTTCAGTTCAATTTCATGTTCAACCAATGTACATAATCCAGGCTTTTCAGAAAATCGATCAGAATATTTGTTTAGTACTTCCAGCAATTGTTTTTGTTGAGTCAATGTTAAATGACTAATCTGTTCAGGATCAAGATTCAGTGAATTCTTTTCATCTTGCAAGTCATTCTTCGTCAGCAGTTCAACCACTGAACCAAAGTCTTCATCTTCTTCAACGATTAGTCCACAACTCATTGCTCTTGTAATGTACTTTCTGATTTTATTTGCGTGAATTATCTTTCGACAATCGTCACCCATATCAATCAAATAAGAGTACTTTGACCTTCGTTGTATGACAGTACATGGACCATGCCATCGTGAAATCAGTTTATTCGTTGAAGTCGGATATAACACAATGACTTTTTCACCCGGTTCAAATTCTTTATGTTTCGCTCTTTTGTTGTATTGATTCGTATACTGTAATTGCTTCTCTCGTGAATATGATTCTGCAAACAGTAATGCTTTTTCCATATTTGCTTTCATGTCTTTCAAGTACTTTTCTGGTTGGATTCCAATATGAGGTGGTAAATTAATTTCTCTTGTCCAACTTTCTTTTAAAATTGCCAGTGGTCCACGCGGAATCTTTCCATACACCAACATATAAGGAGCAATTCCAGTAGTTGCATTCGGTACTTCTCGTAATGCCCACACTGTAAACGGAATTACTTTGTGCCATTGCCTTGGATTGTCAACAATTACATGATGGATCATTTTCTTGAATGTTTGATTCCATCTTTCTACTAATCCAGCTGCTTCTGGATGACCTGGCGTGTCAAATCTTGGACTACAACCCATTAAATTCAGAAATTCTCTTGTCAGACTCGCAGTAAAATTTGTTCCTTGGTCACTTGTGATCACTGAAGGTACACCAACGTTCATGAACAACTCCATCAAAGCATCACATACAGCTTTTGCAGTTAATGATTTCAACAGAAACACTGTAGGCCATCTGGTGCAAGAATCGACAATACATAAACAGTACTTGTGACCTGCAGCAGATGCTGGCTCGATTGGTCCTACACAATCCACCGTAATTCTTCTAAACGCCACATCTTCTCTTGGAATTGGAGTGATAGGAACCCTGTCCATCACCAAACTTCTTGCCTTTAACTGACATTTCTCACATGATTTGCAAAATTTCACTATATCTCTTCTCATCTTTGGCCACGTAAAAGACAACTTTATTCGTTCTCTAGTTTTCTCTTCTCCAAGATGTCCTCCAAATACTGATTCGTGAGCCAACTCCATCACTTTCATTCGTCGCTCTTTTGGTAACACCAATTGATATATCGTTTGCTCTAATATTCGATATCTCTTGTACAGTAAGCCATTTACCACGCAGAATTCAGATTCTTTATCTGGCGCTAACGTCCACCATGCTTTCAATGATTCATCTTGTCTCTGCTGTTCTTCAAATTTCTTTGCGTCTGCAATCTGCATCTGTTGTTCTTCATCTTTCTCATTTTCTTGAAACAAATCTGCTATCGCCACATCACATTCATTATCCTCTTTCGTTTCATTTAGATTACCATTCTTGCATGCAGCCATCTCTTGTTCACTCATCTCTGCTGTTATACCGTCTTGCATTAAACTTTGTTGATCATCGCTTTCGTTTTCCTCTTCACTTGAACTTTCAGTTTCACTTTCCTCTTCCACATCTACCACTTTCTTTCGCTGACTCTGCAATCTCGTCGTTACATTCGCTTGCACATCTCCTTGTATCATTTTCACTTGTGGCACGGCTTTAAGTTCTGCAATGATTTCTGGATGCAACAAGAATCTTTCTGTGCTTCCCATTTTTGCAATACTAGCACACATCAATGTCACATAAGGTGTAAGTGAACATTTGACTTTATGCGGAATTACCTCTTCTTCCACATCGTTACAACACAGCCTTACATCAACTTTCACCAACTTTGCAGGAATGGCATCTCCTGCCACGCATTGTAAGTTCACTTTTCCAATCTGCTCCACCTTCATGCCTTCCAGTAATTCTTCACTAATCACCGGAACCTCTGCTCCAGAATCAATCAGTGCTTTTACTTTCACTGGTTCTTTTCCTGCTGTTCCACGAATTTCTACCTCGACGTACTGCAATACCACTTTCTTCAATGCTGTACTTTCATCTTTTCCAGCCATTTCTTTCTGCATTCCATTGTGCAATAGAATTTCTTTCTGAATATCAGGTGAAAGGTGACATTTCATCACTGACTTTACTTCAGTTTCATTTTTCTGATGTTCTGTGGCTTGACTTTCAGAATTATCAACCACTTGAATTCGATTCACCCTCGAATTTTCTTGTTTTCCATAATTTGAGGTTGTAACAGGAACTGGACAGAATTTCATTAAATGCCTGTCTGATCCGCAGTTGTGACAACGTTTCACCACTGCACCTCGTTGTTCAATGCTTTCTTTTCTCTTATATGGAGTAAACGATGCATTGCCTTCTCTTGCGACAAACCTTGGTGGTGACTTGTTATATACCGGACGTTGTCTGGCCATCATCGACTCTCTATTCTCGTGAACAACCGGAGAATTTGGTTTCACTTCTGCACCTCTGAACTGATTTCCTGTTTCTTGATTGCTCTTCCAATGAAAACCAAAATTTGGAGTGAACTGTTGATTTCTTTTGCCATTAGGAACAAAACCAAAACTTGTCTTATTCGGAATTGCCAAACCAATTCGATTATTAACATGAATGTCCGCTAGGTCTGCCACAACACTAGCTTCGTAACAATCAGTTCCTTCCTTCGACAACACAAACTGTAGTGGACCTGGTGGTAGTGATTCTTTCAACTTATCCGCCACTAACAAATCAAACAGTTTCTCAAAATTCTTATCCACTTTGCGACTTTTCACATAATAGTTCAGCAAGTTCTTCAGCCTAGCTGTAAACATTGTATACGTTTCTTCAGCTGTCTTCTTCGCATCAATAAACTTCGATCTGTACTCTCTCGGTGTCAACTTGAATTCTTTTAACAAGTGCTGTTTCACGATCTCATAATCGTCTAAATCAGCGAATGACAATCTGTTTAGAACAGTTCTAGCTTTCGGAGTCATCAATGGCAATAGTAACTTCACCCAGAATTGTTCCTGCACGTTGAAACTACGAAACGCATTCTCAACCGTTTCGAAATATAATGGCACCTCCATCATATCGTTTGGCATTTTAGGTAACACGTGTTTCATGGCATCACCAATTTTCTTTATTTTCGAAACCATCGTTTCACTTTCTTCCTGTTTCCTTTTCTGTTCTTCTCGTTCTTCTTGCCTTCTTTGTTCTTGTGCTTCTCTATTTTGTTTCTCCTCTTTGAGTTGTGCTTCTTTTAATGCTATTTTTTGTTGTTCCAACTTTAAACGTTCTTGTCTTTCCGCTTCCGCCTTCTCCATGCTTTCTTTCTGTAATTTCAGTTCTTCTTGTCTAACCTCTTCTGCTCGCTCCAACTCTGAAATTCGCACTTTTTCCTTTTCTTCTTCACGTAGTCTCTTCTCTTCAATCTGTTGCTGACGTATCTCTTCGTCACTTTTCCGCGCCTTTTCAAATTCAATCATCTGCTCTAATCTTCTCCTTTCAGCATCTTCTCTATCTTTTCTCAATTGCTCTAATTGAATTTCAAATTGCTGTCTTTGCAATTCTTCTTTCTCTCTCTGAAGACGTAATTCTTCCTGTCGCATTTCTTTCTCCTCTTGTCTCACACGCTCTGCTTCTTCTCTTCGTTTCTCCTCTCTTTCTTTATCTTCTTGTCTTCGTTTCTCCTCTCTTTCTTTCTCTTCTTGTCTTGTCATCATCATCCATTGCATCATCGTCTCCATAGACATAGGCCCAGGCGGTTTCTCAGTAACCTTTTCCACAGCACCGCCGACAGCACCTTCTTCTTCCTCTGCTTCTTCTTTAAGCCAGACTTCAGCTAACGCTTCTAGCATGTCTTCACGTGACATATCTTTCAGTTTCTCTTCTTCAAAACCAGCCTTTAACAAGCGCTGCTTTAATCTTTCAGAAGACATCTTCTTCAGTTCTGCTTGTTTCTTGACACTTAATTTCTCCATCTTACTTCTTTACTTCAGTGCTGTCCTTTCTGGAAAACACGAGTTTTCTTTTGTGTTTGAAGTATTGGGGATTGTTCTTTGTTTGATAACAACCAACTTTTATACCTTTGTCGTTGAGGCTTTCGTTGTCGTAGATTTACCAATGATTTGAATGCGTATTCACCAGTCGACGTTGTTTCGAATCCCAGACGTTGTTTCGAATCCCAGACGTTGTTTCGAATCCCAGACGTTGTTTCGAATCCCAGACGTTGTTTCGAATCCCAGAGACGTTGTTTCGAATCCCGTTGTTTCGAACCGCTGCTGCCACCAAATATGTCACCAACTCTTTTCTTTCTTAGTTGTGACCTACCTCAAGAACTTTCCTTATCTCTACATATAAATTGCTCAACGACTTCTAACTGTTTAAGAATTAAATTGACACAGTTCTTTCAATGTTTCTTTCTCTTCTTCAAACACAGTTTAATAACAACAAACTCAACTCTTGCCTTAAAACAACTGTACTACACTGTATAGTTCAAATTCACTGTCATCAGCAGTTTCTAAGTTTGGCGCGCTAACTGCACGTGTAAAGAGAATCTACCGTTAACCAATTCATGTGCACATTATTTTCACATCCAGAATTTGTCCTCACGGACTCCAAAGCAAATCCATCCTTCACACACACCAACGTCTGAACAATCGACACATTCGACAACACCTCATTCGTTTCAGAAACATCATCTGAAGTACTTGACAATCTCAACTTCTGTTGCACCTCAACCGCAAAATTCACATCATTCTGACCAACAACACTCGACCTCACGACGAACTCGTTCATCTGAACTTCAACACTTTCCTTTAACACAGCATCAGACAAACACTCTTTCAACCACCTCGGTTCAGAACTATCATGTGACGTATCACTCCACAACGTCAAATACTCACAAAACTTATTCATCTGAACTCTACCAACCGTAGTCAACATTTGTTCAAACAACCGACCTTTCATCAACATCGTGTGGTCTTCAAGAAAAACCAACCCATTCACAAAACACCAACGAATATTTCCAACAGGAATCATCTGATAGACCATCCAACGTAACCTGTTAGACACACCTTCCAAAATACCAAAAGCCATTTCGACTTCTTCATTAGAACATGCACCTGTATGTGTATTTTTAACTGCCACTCGAGATGCAACATCCATGCACACCTTTTCACATACGCCCAATTGTCCAACAACATCTACTGCATCAATGATAGGCACATTAATCAAAAGCTCGCCTTCATTCAACATCTGACACACCTCACAAGAATGACAATATTCATGTACCGACGTATTCACACAAGGCCACCAGAAATGTCGGAGCACCCTATCCAAAGTTTCCTGTGTATCTGCATGACCAGACGCCAGACTAACATGTACAACGTTCAGCAATTTCTTTCGTATCTGAACCGGTGCAACAATCTGAGTCAATCCCATACCTTGCGGCGTAATTTTGTCTGACCACCTTCGCACCAACACCCCGTTAACAATTTCATAGCCACTCCCTTCTCCAACATGTCCGTTTGCCTCGGCCAAAACAAACAACGGTTTCAATTCAACATCTGCTCTCTGCAGCTTAATTAAGTCCTTATGAGAAACACATTCATTCGGCATACGCATAAATTCATTCGAGTCAGAAAACAATTGTTCTAAAACAGCTTCACTCAGTTCATCCGTACACGCATCATTGCACACATCCGTCTGAGTCAACACCTGTTCATTTATCCTCTCTGTCTTCTCGTCTGCGTTCAAGCGTGACTGCGCTCGTGTGACTACAGCTATATTCATAGGCTCACCTTCCATAGCAATGTCGTTACCGATGAGAATTGATATGCCTGCTGGTAATTCATTTATGAGACAACACAGAATCTCTCCCTTAGCAAATTCACATTCGACACTCATTTGAACCAAAGGCAATTCCATCACAGCACCACTAATTCCTTTCAACAACCGAGTTTCACCAGTGTCTTTAAATTCATTCGAGCGTACACATTCTTTACTAACAAGGCTCTGCAACGAACCAGAGTCTCTCAGAAACACCACAGACCGTTTAACATCATTTTCATCAGCCACGCATCCATTCACACAGAAAGGCATATAACGCTTGTCTACTGCACTTATTTCAGAACCATGCACATTAACAGGCGCCGACAATTTATTTACCAGACCCACGTGTTTAGGGCCACTCCTCCAATTTTCATTAAATGACCGCTCCCTTTTCTGCCTAAGCTTGCCACACCTCGATAGAACATGACCGACCTGTCGACAATAGTTGCATACAATTTTTCCTGCACCTGATTGTGTATCACTATAATTATCCCTCGCACGTGCAAAATTCCTGAACCCTGAATTAACAGTTTGCGGCGAACTTCGTTCCCAACCAAAAGAATCTTGTTTAGGCCCCCAGCGGCTTCCATCGGCACCTGATTATACAAGACTGCGTATTCGTCTGCCAGTTTTGCTGCCGCACTTAGGGTTAAAGGCTTCTTGTCTACCAGCCATCTGTGTAACTCAGGTGGTAGACATTTCACAAACTGTTCCATTTTTAAGACCTCAGCTATGCGTTTTACATCCTCTACTGCACCCTCGCCCTCAAGCCAACGTTGAAAAGGTAATTGCAACCTAAACGCATAGTTGGAGTAAGTTTCCTGTTTCTCCTTTCCTATGTTACGAAATTTCCGTCTATAAAATTCAGGGACCCTTTCGTACGCAATTAACAAAGCCTTTTTCACAATTTCATAGTCAAAACATTCCTCAATCGATAATGCCGAAAAAACATTTAGTGCCTTTCCCTTTAATTGTGGATGTAACAATGCTGTCCACTTTTCAGTCGGAATTTTGTGCAACGCCATTGCCTTTTCGAATGCCAACAGGTACTGTTCCACGTCCGCGGATTCAAATTTTGGTACGCATTTAATAACCGACGCCAACCCAAAAGAATCATTACCGCCAAATTCGTCCATACTAGTCAATTTTCTCATCTCAATTTTCTTAAGCTCAATTTCCAACTTTCGTTCTTCTAACTTCATATCTTCTACACGCATTCTTTCTTGCGCCTCGAGTTTTCTCTCTTCGAACTGAGCGGCCACTCGTTTTTCTTCGGCCTGCATCGCCAATTTACGTTCTTCTGCCTGCACATGCATTTTCCTTTCTTCTGACTGCATTTGCATTCTTCGTTCCTCCATCTGCAATTTTCTTTCTTCCGCCTGCGCTTGTAATTTTCTCTCTTCTGCCTGTGCTTCCATTTTCCTCTCTTCTGCCTGTAATTTCCTCTCTTCCGCCTGTAATTTTAATTTCTCCATCTCAAATTCTCGTTCTTCCTTTCTCTTCTGGCGTTCTAACTCCTCGGCACCTGGCGACTCCATCGTACACCCGTCACGTGCACTACGCAATTTAAATTTTGACCGCCAAAATTCGACTAAAAATTCGACAAAATTCTCTCACACTGTCAAAATTTAGCGAGAAAAACACCTCATATGTTGGCTTAACTCCCAACAAAGAAAAAGCGACCAAAATATATCCCATTTTTCAAAATTTAGCGAGAAAAGACCGGACAAGGGCCCCCATATGTTACGCGCTAGTCTAAAAGAAGTAAAGCCCCGGATTCAAGTATAACATTTAATGCAAAAAAACTATATACAAGCGTATTTACAAAGCACAATGATACCTCTAAAGAGCGGCAGCAACTCCGCACACCTCTCCAGAACAACACCAGAACCACGTCAGCAGGTCTAACGAAAACCTCTGTAGCCGAAAACGTGTAGAAAACGTAAGTGTCGGTCCCGAAGACGACAAAGGGCGTACCACCCGAAAACATCGACAAGAGTGCTATGACAAGCACGAAAGACCAAACGGTGGTCGGAAGAAGAAGAACCCAACGAGGGTCAACGACACCAAGACGAGAACCAGAACTGGCCTCCTGACAAATCTTACAACGAGCTTATATAGGCCCCGTGTACTAGGCGGGAAGCCCATCCTACGTTCCATGCACGTGTTAGGCTCTACCAGTCCATTTATATAGAGCCTATGCCTAACAAAACACATTTTCAAATTTCTTTTAACCGTCTTAAGTCGGAAAAAAATAATGATCTATTAGCAACACTGAAATTTAACAAATTACACTCAAGAAAGGGTAAAATTAAACCTGTGGATTTAATGCCGTTGTTGGTTTAATAAGAATAAAAAAGTTTCTGTGAGTGTTTTTTTTATGAGCACGACGTTAGTCTGGGCTGGACGAAGTTTTGGAGAGCTGCGCTTGTAAGAAAAATGTTCGTGCGTTGCAGGCTGTCTGAAACATTAATTTGTAGCCTGTACATTTTGACGGACGTTTCTGCACAGTGCGGTAATTTGTATTGCTTAGAATCGCGGTATACATATACAGGCAAGCCTGATCAAATGGTTTTAATTTTGGATGTAGGCTATAAGACTTAAGTTAGTTTGACATTCGCTAAGACTTTAAGAGAGCTAATATAATAAGATACATTGTACTGTTGTGAATTGTAAATTTCAGAAAAGGAAATGGAGAAGAGTTGTTGAAGCGTGTTAATATAAATAATGTAGGCTATCACGTCATTATGTAGGAGACAATTATTATAAGACAAGACGAGATAAGTGAAGCGCAGTCAGCGTAAGATTGGGCCAAGACAGGCTAGAATCTTGCATCTCTCGAGAGGGGCAGTGACAAAGTTTAATACAAGAATTAATTAAATAAAAGAATAAATTAATTTTTAGTTAGTTGATTAACTAATTTATTAGCTAGCTGAAAAGTAATTCATTGGTGTATTTAACTGATTGAATTGAATGCTTAATTGCTTTATTGATTAATTCGCTAATTCACTAATTGATTGATTGATTTTCCGATTAATGTTCTTCAAGCGCCAGCGCTTGGAGAGCAGCCAACTCAATCAGTGAACGCAAACCATTCCCAATGCTTAGCGTCATCTACCATTGCTGAGTCACTTTGAACTAGTGCTACATAAATCAAAATAGAAATAAAGCAACTAATAACAAACTCACCTGAAACGTTTTTAAAAATAAAATAAAATATTGATTAGGGCCTAAATCACCAATTGACTGCTTTTCAGAAAACGATCACTGACTTCAACAGGTTCAACATATTCAACTAGCTTTACCTCCTAGTGATTCTTTATGCGGATTACATGTTTGTGATTTCTTTGTGGTTTTCTATTTTTCAGAAAATAAGTAAGAGTCAAAATATTTCTTGTTATATCTCATAATGGATGATAATGATGATTAAATGCAGGATGGCTCAATAAAAAATATCCCACGGGAAAAAATGCAATTTCTTCGCAATCAATTATGGTTTTCTATGAAAATTTCATGAGTTACAGAAGAAATATTTTTACTAAACAATCAATGAAAATTTTACTAAATAATTTTCTTTACTTCAAAATTACAGCTGTTTACATATTCTTTTCCATATTTTCAAGTTTACTCAGAAAAATGGACGGTCACTTGTAATTTTCAATGTCAAATAACATCACCGTTCATTACGAATTCCGGAAATCCGTTATTTAAACAGTCTGTCTCAAAGCATGTTCGAAGTGCCCCCAGCTTTCACTCAGTCTCAAAGTCTTTTGTGAAGCTCAGTATGGCCTTGTTGATTGAGTCGCTGAAAAACTGAATCGTCTGTTCAACGAATTGTGAGACGCAATCTTCATCTGTCTGCATTTCGTCGCGTTCCAGCTCAGATCATCTCAGAATCTGTCAAAAAAGCATTTACCTGAACTCCCGGTTAACCATAAGACCGACTCCGTGATATTCTAACCGTCCAAAAGCTATTCCCCCGGATGGAATATACCGATATAGAGTTTTGGGGGAGGGGGATAAGCCATTTCTGTCCCCAATAGTGTGAAATCATCCCCCGGTGGGGGGTGGGACAATAATTTACAGGCAAAGGGTATAATTTATTTTAAATTCCCATAGTTTATAAATCTATGCTCTAATCAAAATCCAAAACCAGAAATAGGTAAAGCAAGTGACTCTAAGTGTTCTAGGTGTTCTAAGAATTCAACCAACCAATCAATCAATCACTCAAATTCGTATATTTGTGGAAATTAAGGTGACAC
>JACEVL010002422.1:0-18843 GCA_020284085.1 Aporrectodea caliginosa
AAATAATAATTTCTTATGCTTACAGCTAATTATATGTTGAGTGAATAAAACATGAGAAACATACAAGGTTGAAAGCTAGTCTCAATATGTGAAAAATGAAGAAAACGTCACAGAAATGTCAGTTCTATGAAACACTGCCTTGGCTGATATCACTCATATTCTCTTAAGCATGTCCTACACGAAACCTTGGTTGTTCTGTGTTGTTTGGCCTCAGAGAATGCGATGATGTGCCATATTATAAATATTTTACTGCAGGTTACAAGCTTCAGTCCACAATGATCCTCATGAGAAGCTATATATCCAAAAAACTGCAGTTTAGCAGATGGTCTGTGGGCAAATCCAGCATAAGACTGGCATCCATGATATGTGAGGAGAATCCACAATAAATCCACCGTATCCCCTATCGCCGTTTCAAGAGCTGTCCTGTGACATTTTCCAGTCCGAAGATCCTGCCTCCCAGCACATGATTCCTATTGCAAAAAAGACAACTTTCAGCACTTCTTTTAGCAAGGCATCAGCAGTTGGTTTTAACCTTCCTTCATAGTTCAACTACTCGGTTGCTCTACTATTGCTATGTTGAAAGTTAGTTACCTTCATAAGTGACCGTGTTACCTGTGTGATAGGCCGTGTAGTAGAGTTTGAATCCCGGCATACATCCTGAACTAGCTGTCTCTGACCCTGTGTGGAACTGAAATTCCAGCGAACTGGTCGAAGAGTAAAGCGAATACACAGGTGTCTCGTATCCACAAAACTGTTCTGAAAATCAGAAATAAAACAACGCTCATCTGCCTTTGATTTTCAACAGTAATGGCTATAATTAAAACAACAGAATATGCATAACATCGTAAATCTTCCAACTTAACGACCACGGCATTGCGAACACTATTAAAATCTTCACAGGCTCTTTATTGGGCCTTTGACCATAAATCAGGTGTTAAATGTGTTAAAATCTCAGCACTCTGTGCTGCTTAACCAGCTCTCAATAATCTATGCCTACTCTTGATTTTCAACACCTCGTGCCTCAATTGAAACCATAAAATATACAAAGCGTCGCAAAACTTCCTATAGGCTACTCACAGCTCTAACAAAATATTCACCTGTCCTATAATCAACTCACTTACACATACTGAATGTTTAGTCTTGTCCAATAGCAGACTTAGGGCGACCGCTTTCTGGTCTTGTCTTAAAATCGCAGCACGCCGTGCAAGTATGTATGTATGCATGTATGAGCACTTGTTATAGCGCAACTTCAAGATTTCTACTCAGAGGCGCTCCCGACTACAGCGCGGACACTGAATCGGAGTTTCACGCCGAAGCGCATGAGCAATTATTGCGAGTGAAGGACTTGCCCAGGGTCCCTACGCGGCAGCTTCGAGGTGGATTTGAACCCGCAACCCTCCAGCTGCAAGGCACCGAACATACCTCTACACCACCGCGCCCCACAGGTATGGCTCACCGTTTTACAGTACACGGTAGCCGATTGGTTAGAGCGCTCGTCTTGTAGCGCTAAGAGTACGAGTTCAAGTCTCCTCAATTATTGCTCAACGTCATATAGATTCGCTTAGTTATTAGCTATAGATGTGCGCTAGTCTAGTGGCTATAGCGTACTGGACTGTCAACTGGAAAGGTCGGGGGTTCAAATCCCACCAGGGCAGAAATTTTGTTTCGAGGTTTCTGCACTACCTGCGCCCCCCTAGCCAACTCAACTATTATCCGTGCAATGATCAGATCAGACGGCGAGGGAGAAGAGACTGGCCCACCACCCTCATATATGCTGAGGATAATCAACACTTTATACCCTTGGCTGCCTCTCAACCTAGCGTAAGGGCTGCACAAATCTGGGAACTTGTATAGCGCTACAACTTCAGAATAGTTTCTGAAGCACTTTGGAGATCTTGGTCGGTTTTAAAGATTTCGGTTGAAAAGAGAAGCCTGAACTGGAACATCTAATCGTTCCTGAGATTTTAGATTTTAGTTTGAGGGATAAGACAAGAACCTCTTAGTATTTAGTTTTTGACATTCACCATTCACTATGGCTGCCTCTTCATGTTGCCTGGTTTTACATTGTATGTTGTTCATCCTTCTGCTCTTTGCCAAATCTGGTCGAGACAACTCTGTCACTGATTTTACCAATGCATCACTGCGGTCTGCTCTATTTACAAACTTGGCTCAGGCCCATTAATTTTATCTGGTTCCAGGTGTTGCTCTTTCGGTTCGGTCATATGTTCTATTGTATAGTGCAAGTAGCTATATTTCTCATCCTGTTCTTCATTCTGGTTTGCGCAGAGCATCTTCAACTAAATGTCGTGGGTTGTCTTTATATCTGCTTCTACTATTTCTCCTGGCTGGTGACATTGAAATAAACCCTGGTCCGGTTAGAATTCAGAGTCTGGGTATTGGTCAATTAAACATTTGTTCTCTTCGAAATAAGGCTGCAGTCTTACATAATTTTCTTTGCCAGCATTCTTTACACATACTTGCTTTGAATGAGACCTGGCTACAACCCAATGATACAGCAGCATTCATTTCTGATCTGACTCCTCCAACCTTTTCTATCCTGAATGAACCTCGGTCCAGTGGTAAGGGTGGAGGACTTGCTTTTCTGTTCAAATCATATCTGCCTCTGCATAAGTTCAGTTTGCCTATTCCAAACCCCAAGTCATTTGAAGTCTTGGCTGCTACTCTAAATTCTGGTAACAAGCAAGTATTGTTTGTTAATATTTATCGCCCACCATCTCTCTCTTTGACTGACTTTTTGAGTGAATTTCAGTCACTACTTGAGTACTTGATTTCCTCTCCTTCTGAAATAGTTATTATGGGTGACTTTAATATTCATGTAGATGTAGCTAATCACTACTCATTGGCATTTCTTGATATGTTAGAAGGGTTTGACATGCGACAGCTTATTACCTTTCCTACGCATAATAAAGGTCACATTTTGGATGTCCTGATAACTCGTTCTGATTCTAAGTCACTTCATTCTGTTACTTCTGTAGAGTCATATTTTTCGGATCATGTTGCCATTTTCTCAAAATTTGACTTCCCTTTCAAACCCCCACCAAATTATAGAATTGTTAAATTTCGCCCCTGGCATAAAATTGATTTAAATAAGCTAAAGAATGATATCTTGGCATCTCAATTGTTGCTATCTCCTGCACAAACAGCTAATGAGCTGGCTCTGCAGTTCCAGTCCACTCTAACTGAGCTGCTTGATAAGCAAATTCCTTTTAAAATTAAGAGGGTTGTAGAGCGCACACCACAGCCTTGGTTCAACTCTGCTATTTCTGAGGCTAGGCGTCGAAGAAGTCAATTGGAGCGTTGGTGGCACCACTCTCGTCTGCCTTCTGATCACATTAAGTTTAAGCAACAGTGTAAACGTGTTCGAAAACTTGTTTCATCTGCCAAATCTGAATATTTAACTAACTTAATTGCTGAAAGTTCTGCATCACCCAAATCTTTGTGGTTGGCCTTAAATAAATTGTTACATCGGGAGAAGCTACATTTGGCTCCTACTTTGTGCTTAGCTGCTCATGATCTTGCAAGTAAATTCTTGAACTTTTTTGCAGACAAAATTTCTGGTATACGTCTTAAATTGATCAGTTCCTCTGCACTGGACAAATTCCTCTATCCAAATTGTACACCTCCTATCATGGACTACTTTCTGCCAACTACTGTGGGAGAGGTTCGTGCACTTATCTTTTCCTCGCCTAACAAAACCGGTCTCCTTGACACCATTCCTACTTGGTTTCTTAAAGAGTGCTTTGATGTCCTTGGTCCCACCATTACATCAATTATCAATTTCTCATTGCATGAGGGATCTTTCCCATCTACTTTTGCTCATGCCATAGTTCATCCGCTGCTTAAGAAACCTTCTCTTGATCCTGATGATCTGTCAAATTATAGGCCTATCTCAACCTTGAATTTTATATCTAAAATCCTTGAACGGATAGTCATGAATCGCATGCAGACTCACCTGTCATCAAACTCACTAATCTCCCCTTTTCAATCTGCGTATCGTAGATTTCACTCAACTGAATCTGCACTTCTTACTGTTCATAATGACATCATTTGCTCAATGGACGGGGGTAAGGTGACAGCACTTGTTCTGCTTGACTTGTCTGCTGCTTTTGATACTGTGGATCATTCTATTCTTCTTCATCGTCTTGAGAACTGGTTTGGGATCTCTGGCCCTGCACTAAATTGGTTTAGTACTTATCTTAGTCCACGCACTCAATCAGTGTATTTAAATGGTAATTATTCATCTGATGCTTTGTTGACATGCGGTGTACCACAGGGATCAGTGCTTGGCCCTCTTTTGTTTACACTATACACGACACCATTAGGAGCATTGCTTGATAATCATTCGCTGAGATATCATTTCTATGCTGATGATACTCAAATTTACATTTCATTTGATAGTCTGTCATGCGACTCATCTATACAGATGTTGTCTGCTGTCTTTGATGAAGTACAGTCCTGGATGGCATCCAATAAACTCCTCCTTAACCCATCAAAGACTGAATTTCTGTTACTTGGCACTCCACAGCAACTTAAGAAATTTGATGGGCTTAAGTCATTGAAACTGGGTGACTCAGTTATTGAGCTGGCCGACGCTGCACGCAACTTAGGCGTTGTTTTTAATTCTACCATGTCTCTCACTGGCCATGTAAACAGTATTTGTAAGTCATCCTATATGTTCATTCGTGACATACGCAGAATTAGGCGTTATGTGCCCATGTCTGCAAGAATATCTTTGGCAAATGCATTGGTTTCCAGTCGCCTAGACTATTGTAACTCGCTTCTTACTGGTATCAATAAATCAAACATACTGAAGCTGCAGAGGGTTCAGAACTCTTTGGCTAGAGCCATAACTAATACATCCAAATATGAACATATAACCCCTGTGCTTAAATCTTTGCATTGGCTTCCTGTTCATGAAAGAATTCGTTTCAAACTGGGGCTCATAGTTTATAAAACTTTGAACTCTGGCCAACCACGTTTCGTTCTGGGACTGAAAATATTTAAAATCTGTTCTTATTCCTCTGACTTATCATTATTCAATGAGGTCATCTGATTGTCTTTGTCTGGTCATACCTAAATCAAGAACTGTTCTCGGTGAACGAGCTTTTTCAGTATCTGGACCTACTTTTTGGAACTCTCTTCCTGTGTCTGTACGCTGTGCTCAGTCGCTTGTGTCATTTCGTTCTCGTCTGAAAACTTACCTCTTTCAAATTGCTTATCCACCTTAGGCTGCCTCTCTGTCTCTTACGGACTGATCTTCTGGATGTTGACCTGACTACGGCTTGGTTTTGGTGTGCCATCGGTTGATGCCTTGTGCATTAGACACCGGCGCAATAGAAGTTGCTAATTACATTACTCTAATAACACACAAACCATGAATCTATCGATGGTCTTTTACTTACCAGAGTCGGTTTCGTCGAAGATTCGAAGGTAGTCTTGGCCACAGAATGAATTAAGGACTTGGAATCGCATAGTTATTTGATAGTTGGAACTGACGTTCAATTGGATGAAACAGTTCTTGTTAGGATCGTAACACCCGTCGACGTCGGCCATGATAAACCCGTACTTCTTCCAGTTGCCATGTCCTGGACTGATCACACGTTCGTCGCAAGGCTGTTGAATGTACACTGTAACATCATGAAATGCACACCATAATATGTCGAACCGAGATAAAGTGGACTTAATGGTTCCTAATCATTGCGCAGGGCTTATGTGAATACTTCATGTCGAACAGAAAACAACAAAGTGATGTAATTGTAATTAGCAACTTCTATTGCGCCGGTATCTAATGCACAACGCATCAACCGATGGCACAATGTTGCAATAATAATAATAACGATTGAAACACACGCATTTGAAAACTTGAACAACTTTTGTTTCGAACGAAGATACCCTGTTTGATAATATTCTCTATAATATGATGAGGACGGTGAAACCCATGGGCGCTGGCACGTTGAGGCAAGGGATCACTTTTGAATAAAAATATTTATAACTAAGATTATTATTAATTTTAAATAATTAAGGTAGGTTATTCTGATATTTCGTTTGCTGGTATGGTGACTTATACAAAAGAACTCTTGTAGCCTACATTGAGACAAAGACACCTGATCATCAGTCAACCCATTAGTGCCGAGCGTCCGTTATAACGGACGCTTAGAAAACACGCGGGCAAAAAACAGGCAACTGCATGGAAGGCTCTTCTCTAATTTTTTTAAATATTAGGCTCTATGACTATACATTCCACTGCTGTGCTTGCCGGATTTTATGTCAGTTAGAAAACTAGGTTGTAGGCACTATTGGTTTTTCGTCTGTTACATAACGTCGTAAAAGCTCTTTACTGCTAGTATGTATATTTTTATTTGGTATTGAACAAGAAATAATTTAAAGAAAATGTTATTGTTGTTAATAGTAGACATATGAGTCCATATGTTGACAAATATGCTCGTTTTACCATTGAAATTTTCATTGTAATGTCGGTATCCGTTTAGCGGACGTCGGGCACTGGCCCGAATGACATCATGGTTTCCACAGTAAAGCCGCCAAGCCTTATTTGTCCCAACAATTGCACTTGTGATTATATTACTTGCAGCATGAAGTAACAGCTCGCTTGAAATCTATTAATTTTAGACTAGCTACTCACTATTTTTATAGTCCCCTAGACTATGAGCTCCATATGAGACTACGGTATTCGCAAAGAAATCAAGAAAGACCAATTAAGGAAAGAACACATTTCTAACAGTCTAATGCTCCATTTTCCTACCACTGATAAAATTTCACATTTACTGTAACAACTTATGGCGCAGGTTGTTGTCAATTTCATGTGAAGTCCGCAGACAGATCATGCCAACAGATCCAAATGCCAGTGACACGTGCACGGACAATGTCGGGCAGGCTGACATCAAGAAACTGAGAAACAAGCTTTACAGTTATTCAGAAATATCGGATGGCAGTAATATCACAGTTGTTGCCAACAATTCACACAGAAAGGCCAAAGATGTAACTACGGAACAAAGTCAAACATTCTGGTCAAGGCGCTCGTTGCCTAAAAGATAAAACAATTGAGCAGAATTGACAAGCTATGAGGTGTAAATTTCAATCGACGACCAGGGATGGGCAGTAATTGAAATTACGTAATTGAAATTACTTGAAATTGCGCAATTTGTAATTTGCTATTTTGTAATTCAATTACATTTCCGATGTATTTTGTAATTTGAAATTACATTTCATGTCCCAAAGTAATTTGTAATTTGTAATTCAATTAAATTTTTTCGCGTAATTTGCCCATCCCTGTCGACGACTGACAATCACGGGAGACATCCACAGATGACAATGCAGATGAAGAATCCTTGCATCTAAAGGTTGTAACCAAGCATGATACCATAATTATAATTATGGTCGACAGACTCGACACTTCGCTAAGCAGTACATATGTATGGCATTGATATCTACGCCGGCAGACAATCTGGTGTCACCTAAGAACATGGTCTTGTGCGTGATGTTGTAATAGTTAGGCCCTATTCTAGAGTAGGCATGCATTCCTCCTCATTGCGGAAACAAAGTTAATTTTGACAACCTTTTCACATCTTACAGACTTTTGCTCTACTTGCGTGCATTTTGTTACAAAGCAGCAGGTACAATTAGGGGGAACAAACGGGGCAATTTACCATGAAATATACATGTATAGCAGCCACAAAGAAAAAATTACTAGGATCATATAGCTTTAGATCATGTGCCGATGATACTCTGGCATGACAACAGCGTCGTTTCCATTGAATGAAATTTTGGGATGGTAGACGAAGGCCCTGTGCAGAGATGGTCACAGAGCCAGAAGAAAGTCATTTGTGTTTAGCAACCTCCCATGTTCCACCTCTACAATCAATGTCTCTGTGGTGTTGATAAGTAAGATCATCAGGTTGTTTATTATAGAATACGGATCGGGCAATAGGTGATGGCCAGTCTTTCTCTACCTGTTTGACATAACAGTAGTCGACGCATGGTATCTCTCTCTCGTAAAGTTAGGGAGAAGGCGAAAGTTTGACTTCCGTCGACATCTGGCTGTAATTCATCTCAAGTGCTATGGTGTGCCATCTAGTCAAGGTCGACATGGTTCTGCAGTGCTGTTTGATGTACAGTATGATGGTAAGTAACAATCTCTAGATTGTACGAGGAGACAAACTGTCATTGCATGGCTTGAGAAATATGACGCAGACCTTCATCCTGATTGTCACAAGTAAGCTTACTATCACAGTCCATAAAACATTCGTGAATAAGAAGGTGCTTTGGTCTTTGCTGTAGAGTAGCACTTTAGAAATGTGAAGTTTATGATGACGACCAACCTCATACAGTAGCCTATATAAATGTGTCAAATTATCGAAACATTCTGCAAACATTGTATGAAACAGATAGCAGCCTTGATTATATGACAGTAACCTAAGTTATGGTTATCACTGGGCTAGTGCCCGACGTCCGTTAAAACGAACAGTGTGTAAATTACTCATAATTTTTATTGTAGTTGGTATCAATAAATAAGTTGTCAGCAATGTTACTGCACTAAGTTGTTGAGATTACTGAAACTATAACTTGATTTTTGCAGTTTTACAACTTTGGGCATTAATGGGTTAATTAAACAGCACGACATGCTTAATTATAACCTGCAGTGAGGTCGTTTTCGCAACACTGACCACATGGTGGGGAAAGTTAATAATGGGTGTATTCGATGTCTGGCTCGAGTAGGGTTACGGGAAGTGGCTGACAGAACAAAGGTATGAGTGTTTAAGCTGCTTGCGAGGAGGTTATTTGCACATAAGCCTGTGTGAATACATATACCCATATACACACAGGTAGGCCTATATAATAATTATGAGACGTCAATGGAACGAACACTTGTGGTTGAAATCCAGTTTTATATTTTGACACTTCAACGGACTTCGCATTTAAATGCTGATAGGATAGGAGAAATGAGGACAGAGATAGCGTGGTGTAAATGTCTAATCATGTATTGTGTATATTGGCTATTAGTGCCTAGTGCCTACTGTAACACCTGCGACTTTGGAACGGGGCGCAGAGTTCTAACTACACTGGACAATAAAGTTTCGTGAAAGTCATGCCTCTGATATTAAATTTGTAATTTCTGATAGATTTCAGTGTGCTTGACACGAATATGACAATGAAATCACGGAATTGGGTACAATTTCTAAGAAATCAGCAATAGTTTCTATTGTCATAGAACATGTAGCAGTACAGGTCCGCTTCTACTTCCGATGCTGCTTTGCCTGTCTCTCGTATAGCTGCTCAGGATTATCTCTGGCGAGCGTAGAATAGTAGTCAGCCAACATGGAAGTCGACCAGTTTTCCTGATATCGTGTCTCCATAATTGCAATGTCTTATTGAAAACGTTCACCGTGCTCATCACTAACCATGCCGCAGTTGTCGGGGAAAAAATCCAAGTGGGAATGGAGAAAGTGGATCTTTAAGGAAATATTGCAGCCAAGTTTGTGATACATAGACAACATTTGCTCGACCAATCTCTTGTAGTTTTCTGCCCTGACATTCCTGATGAAGTTAGTTGACACCAGACTAATGCGTCCCAAGCTTTCTTCTCGTCACCATGAAGCAGGTTGTCGAACATCTCATCTCTGAATAGCTGACGGATCTGAGGACCAAAAAACTTCCTCTTAAAATTTTGCTTCGTTGAGTTGAGGAAATTTGACAGCCAAGTACTTGAAAGCTGATCCAGTCCGGTCCAAGGACTTCACGAAGTTTTTCATCACACCAAGTTTGATGTGTAGCGATGGCAGCAGGGTTTCTACCAGTGCTAGGCGTTGCACATTCTTCTCTCCGACGTTTAGAGATTTCCTCTCAGGCCAGTCTCTCCTCACATAGTGCAAAGTCTTTGCTCGACTGTCCCTGGTGTCCCATTCACATAGAAAACTGCAGTATTTCGTATATCCAAGTTGAAGACCCATCAAGTCTACCCTCAAGTGGCAACAGAGATGCCATCCATACTTGCTGTATTGAAGATAGTTCAACAGGTGTTTTAGGTTGTCGTAGGTTTACTTCCTGTGGACAGCGCGTCCGACCGGAATGGATGGAAGTTGGCTTCCATTATGCAGCAGCACCGCTTTGAGACTCAATTTCGCGGAGTCTATGAATAGTCGCCATTCTTGAGGGCCATGTTTAATTCCGATGGCATTCATCAGGCCTTCTACATCGGAGCAGAATACATCTTCCTTGATGAAATAATCCTCAAACTGCTCATGACGATTGCAAAACGAAGTCACTCGGACATTTTCCTATAGAAGATTCCATTCTTGAAGTCTGGATTCAAGTAACTCCGCCTTGGCCATGGACAGCTCCAGGTCGCGAACAAGATCGTTCAGTTCTGCCTGGGTGAGAATGTGTGGCACAGAAGACGCACCGTGGCAGACGTAGGCCCTATAGATCGTCATTAGACGTCGAAGTTTGCGGAGAACACGAAGTCTGCTCAGGATTATCTCTGGCGAGCGTAGAATAGTAGTCAGCCAACATGGAAGTCGACCAGTTTTCCTGATATCGTGTCTCCATAATTGCACTGTCTTATTGAAAACGTTCACCGTGCTCATCACTAACCATGCCGCAGTTGTCGGGGAAAAAATCCAAGTGGGAATGGAGAAAGTGGATCTTTAAGGAAATATTGCAGCCAAGTTTGTGATACATAGACAACATGTGCTCGACCAATCCCTTGTAGTTTTCTGCCCTGACATTCCTGATGAAGTTAGTTGACACCAGACTAATGCGTCCCAAGCTTTCTTCTCGTCACCATGAAGCAGGTTGTCGAACATCTCATCTCTGAATAGCTGACGGATCTGAGGACCAAAAAACTTCCTCTTAAATTTTGCTTCGCTGAGTTGAGGAAATTTGACAGCCAAGTACTTGAAAGCTGATCCAATCCGGTCCAAGGACTTCACGAAGTTTTTCATCTCACCAAGTTTGATGTGTAGCGATGGCAGCAGGGTTTCTACCAGTGCTAGGCGTTGCACATTCTTCTCTCCGACGTTCAGAGATTTCCTCTCAGGCCAGTCTCTCCTCACATAGTGCAAAGTCTTTGCTCGACTGTCCCTGGTGTCCCATTCACATAGAAAACTGCAGTATTTCGTATATCCAAGTTGAAGACCCATCAAGTCTACCCTCAAGTGGCAACAGAGATGCCATCCATACTTGCTGTATTGAAGATAGTTCAACAGGTGTTTTAGGTTGTCGTAGGTTTACTTCCTGTGGACAGCGCGTCCGACCGGAATGGATGGAAGTTGGCTTCCATTATGCAGCAGCACCGCTCTGAGACTCAATTTCGCGGTGTCTATAAATAGTCGCCATTCTCGAGGGTCATGTTTAATTCCGAGGGCATTCAACAGGCCTTCTACATCGGAGCAGAAGACAAGGTCATCTTCCTGGCTGAAATAATCCTAAAACCGCTCATGACGAGTGCAAAACGAATCACTCGGACATTTTCCTGGAGAAGATTCCATTCTTGAAGTCTGGATCCAAGTAACTCCGTCTTGACCTTGGACAGCTCCAGGTCGCGAACAAGATCGTTCAGATCTGCCTGGGTGAGACTGAGTGGAACAGAAGAAACACCGTGGCAGACGTATAGATCGTCATTAGACGTCGAAGGTTGCGGAGAACCTGAAGTCTGTTCGCACCCGCCTCATCGTCTGAATCAATGGAAATTCATTCGGAGGATCCGGAACGGGAAGTACTTCGTCGTGCGGAACTGGTCGGAGTGCAGATGGTATATTCGGGTACGCTATTGTCCACTTCTTTTTCGTTGTGATGCAGAAGTATTGCAGAAGTAGATGCAATCATGCAGAAGTAGCAGTCATTTGCGTGATTGCTTGATTCTCTCCAAACCATAGGAACAGCAAAGGGCATCGCCACTTTCCCGCCTTTCTGCCACTTCGAAAGATTTCTTGCACACGTACTGCAGCATAATATGCGTGGCGCCCAGCAGCCCAGGACTTGTTCTGATCCCCGAACTTGCATCCGAAATAGAGGTGATACGCCTTTTTGACTAATGGAGTAATGGCCCTTTTCTGTCTTGCAAACGAGACTTGCCTTTATACCACTACGCTTGCATCATCTTTCGTCAGCGATCGTGATGACTCACCTGCATTACATCAGGCAATGATGCACTGCCTCCGGGAGCATGTGTATGACTGGCTGATGCAATACGACGCAATATGTTGCAATAAAAATTATGTAGTTTGAAATACAGCGTTGGCGCGTTGCGAAATGGTTACCTATGTGCTCGATGCGTACTGAGACATTTATACGTAACCATATCTGTTTCTCCAAAACGAGAGCCAATCGACAAATTTTACTGTAATTTTCTTGTTCAGCACCTCAAAATAACCTTAAAATAAATTGACCTTAAAATAACCTTGGATCGTCTTACATTTAGTAACCTTGTTTCTTACCACATGTAGCCCTTATCAAGTCGAGAAAGAGCAAGAAAGAATTAGCCGAATTCAACATTATTATTTCGCTGAGATCTGGCCATTTTGCTCTAATTTTGCTAGATTTAAGTTTTTCTGACCTTGAAATGACCTTCAGGCCAAAAATCCAGCTTGGCAACAGCGATTTTCGTAATCAGCAGGGTCGAATTAGTATAAAAAAGTATGTTGCCAAAAATGAACATGATTTGCTTCTTACACGGCATTTTCCATTTTTTGCGCCTAGACTACTGGGGAGGACAGTTCCAAGCTGAGGGGCCAACATAGGCAAAGCTCCTGGTTTGGCCCGAAGCAGAGGCATACACGGGAAAACCCTAAGGCCGCGAGTGGAAGATCGCAAGGAGGCCCTCGCGGGTAAAGAGGAAACCAGAGTACAGAAAAACCTCAAGTAAGTCGGGGCCACCACAGCGAGGCAGTTGCGCATAAGGGAAAGGGTTTTGAACTGCATACGCTGTTGAATATGGAGCTAGTGAATTGAGTCACGAATAACGCCTGAGATTTGAGCAAACTTAGGAACGCCGCCTATTAGCCGAGCAGCAGCATTGAGAAACTGAGAATACACTATTATACAGATATATCTTCAAATGCGTAGGCCTTCCCTTCTTTCAAGTATGCCGATAAGCATTCACCGATGTTTCCAAATGAGGGCCCATTTGGGATAATCGGCAGACCAACAGAATTTCTGCTTCCTTCCAACAAGATTTTTGTGCAATATAGTTCTGCCCTTCCCTGCAAAATTTCTACCGGCGCCCATGGAACAACCATGCGGAGTCTTAAAGAAATAGTGCACCATTGCCAAATGTTACTTCGCATCACTTTATGCGATGGGAATAAACGATCAATAGGCATAGGCGTAGCCATCTTGCGTAGTTGCCTTCTCGTGCCTTTTCTATATACGGTACTAGAACTTCGATTGACTAATGACGGGAAGACCAGGATTTTTCCAATGGTCTGTGAAGTTGCCTCCTCTTGAATTTAAGTCTCGCTACGTCCCTGTCAATAGGTATACCCATTCGAGGTTTATTTGGTAGGTGGGTTAAAATGACCATAGACTAATGTCTAGTGTACAATTAAAATGGCGCTTGATAAGTCTTTCTTGAAAATAGATAAGTGCTCACAGTAGTCGTAAACGCCATCTTGCGCTTGGTTGCAATCGTCGTCATCAGCACAGGCAGCTATCGTAACATTCAGAAGTACGATAATCCCGAAAAACCAGAAATCATGTAACGCTTTCATGGTTTACGGTAGAACCAGGTGCAAAAAACAAATGGCGAATGTAAAAAAAAATGATTCGAAATCAAGCCCTCCAGATATGCTTAGTACGCCTTTCGCATTGCTCGTCTAGTTCCAATCTTCATCTAAGAATAATCTCCCTCAGGTACGAACCGGTCTAGAGATCACAACACTTCTGTGCACTGATAGGCTTATGATATGAACTTCGTCACTTGTGCTCTACAACACTCAAACCTCAGTGTGCAGCCTGATTTATTTGATAAGAATCTTAGCTGCTTGCACCACATATTATCTCATGATGTGAGAGCACATGCAGGTGTTAGGAAAATTCCTCAACAACAATCCTATAATTAGTGTCAATCAGTGTCCGCGCTGACGCAATTGCAAACATACATAAGTGACATGAATACTAATTATCTTTGTAATTAGGCCAGAGCTTCTCATTTGAAAATAGAAGGCGATTGGAAAATCGATCGCGCTGAATTGCATAGGCGATCGGTGCGCGATCGACCTCGAGCTTTTGTGTACAGTGTATTTTGTGTATCGTATTCGTATAGCTGCATATTATATAGTACGTATAGCTGCACATTATATAGTAGGCTACTAATCTAGTAGCCTAGTAGGCCTCTCTCAGTTCAGTTCCGTTATTAGTAGGCCTATTATTGATAGTATTATTAATTAGTTTTCATAAACCCTATCACCCCTTCAAGGTGATCGACTCAGAAGCGCTCCTAGTCCAGACACGGCTAAAAAATAGACAGTCGTCAAGCTATTAAAGAAAAATAGTGTGATCGTATGAACTTTATTCACTAAGCGGAGCGCGGCAGAGGGCTCATTCCAGTCCTAGAGCCAGCAACCGAAAACGAGCGCCGTTGCTAAACTGTACATTATTATTCCACTTCGGCACCGTCGCCGCCATTGTTGCTTTCAATAATTTTCGAAATTAGTGACGTTACGAACTTACAAATGACGTTACGCGGGAGGTGTCCACCGTGTTGTTATGACCAATCATATTGCACTAAATTGGAGCAATCAATAAGTCACGAAACTGCGTTCCGAACACATTCACCGCCACCGCAAGTAAGCAAAACTTAAAGTAATGTAAATTAGGTAAATACAATAATAATGGCTCCAGTTTCCTCTTGGAGTAAATCGATCGCGCTCGATTTGCGCGATCGATTTATCGATCCACCAGACCTTTGCTAGGCGATCGACCAAGGAGATCGATCGATCGATCGCCTCAAATGAGAAGCTCTGAATTAGGCTACTTTAGGCCACAGGTCCATACCATTAAAATCTCAGTTCAATTGCTGTTGTTATAGCCTATTTAACGGACGCATTGTATCTCTATATTTTGCAGCAGCAAACTCCGTGACATCGTGCATTACCACGACGTACCACACTTATGATTTGGTTAGATATGGTAACAGAGTAAGGAAAGGTAAGGTTAGACACTTAAAAGAAACTTTGGTAAGGTAACCGTAAGACACCGCAGAAGTTCACAATTTCCAGTAAAAATACTCAAGGACATAGTATTGTATTGTATTGTATTGTATTTGAACACTTGTTATAGCGCCCATTCCAGATTCCTAATCAGAGGTGCTCCCGACTACTGCGCGTACGCTGAATCGGAGTTTCAAGCCGAAGCGCATGAGCAATTGCGAGTGAAGGACTTGCCCAGGGTCCCTACGCGGCGGCTTTGAGGGTGTCCCGGTGTAGGAGGCAGGGTGGCCTCTAGGAACATTTTGTACCCTATCGTCCACTAAACCTGTAGGCACTGTGGACTCTAGAGTAGGCCTACAGTATTCCCAAACACGACAGTAGGAGGCAAGGTGGACTCTAGGCACATTTTGTACTCTAGAGTCCGAGATACCTGTAGGGACGGTAGATTGCAATTAAATAAAATTAAACTAAACGGTAGTTTTAACAACATTTTATAAACTTTTTATAGCACTAGCGGCACACGTGACGCTTATTTATCGAACGTATCATTGAACGAGGAGAGCCTCCTTGGCAACCATTCTCAAGATCAGCCTCAGCCTCCTTAGCAACCAGCCTACTTAGCAAACAACCTCCGTAGCATATAACCTTCTTATCAACCACCCTTCTTAGCAACCACCCTTCTTAGCAACCACCCTTCTTAGCAACCACCTTTCTTAGCAACCACCCTTCTTAGCAGCCAACCTTTGTAGCAAGCAGCCTCGACGTCATCCTCAACCTCTTTAACACCCAGTTTCACTACCATTTTAAAGTCTTTAATTTTTTTTTAAATACGTAATTTCTATGGCTTTACTAGAGTATGCAGTGCTTGAAGTAGTGTGGAATCTAGAGTACAAATCGCCTACATTGATTACATTAGGCATGATGTACTCTAGAGTATGTTGTTGCTAGGTGTAATATACTCATGAGTAATTTGTGCCTAGTTATTAGGTACTACAGAGTATGTTGTGCTTAGGTATTATGTACTCTAGAGTTCGTTGTGCCTGGGTATTATGTACCTTACAAAAGCATTTGATGAATAATTTGCTTCACCTCCGATAAATTAAACTATAATATTTTCATAAAGTATTTAATTGTTATTTTGAATATTTAATAAAAAAAATGGCTGCTGTTAATTTCGCTACCATTTTAAAGTCTTTAATTTTTTAAATACTGAACTTCTATGGCTTGACTAGAGTACGCAATGTCTGCGGTATACATTGTGGAATCTTGGGTATGCCTACATGAGGTTCTCGACAGTACGTTGAGCCTAGAGTACACCTCACCTACATAGAGTACGTTATACCTGGATATGGGCTAGGCATTTCGTACTCTAGACTCTAGAGTCCGAGAAACCTGTAGGCGCGGTGAACTCTAGAGTACGGTACGTTGTGCCTCGGTACGATGTACTCTAGAGCAATGTGCAACCGTACACGTGTACGGTACGTACGTTATTCTTTTCGATAACGTGCATACGGAACGCATACGTTATTATGCCGTACGTTGGCGTACGTTATCAACTTATCATCAATTTAATCTCCCGTGTGCATCGCTCATGATCTGTTCAGCATCGGATTCGGTGTCACTGAAGTCACTGCTACTATCAGCACAACCACACTCATGATTCCACTCAACAACAGTACTATCCAGAGTTGTATTGTCTCGAGACACTGTCTCGGTCTCGAGACGTCTCGAGACAGGTTTTTTGATGTCTCGGTCTCGGTCTCGGACCCCACTGTCTCGGTCTCGGTCTCGAGATCATTTCTTGACTTTTTGGAAACTGTCTCGAAGCGAAAGTCTTGTCTTTTTGGAAACTGTCTCGAAGCGAAAGTCTTGTTCTCTTTTAGAAGCGGTCTCCAAAGTTCTCGTACAAACTGTATTTTGTTCGGAACTTCGTACAGTATTGCGCTATAATTATTGTCTTGTGCCGAACGCATGACTAGTTAATCGGAAGTGCCAAACAGACAGGAAGTTCTTTTAAAAGCGGTGTTTCTGTTATTAAGATTTAAGAGTATTGAAAAAGGCAGTCTTAAGTTTGCACTCCTTCAGTCCAAAATTTCCAAATATCTTAAAATGTCTCATAAAGAACCTGAAATCGTGAAATTTGCATTCACGCAGTTTGAAATCAATGAAAAACAAAATAAATGGCATGCCGTTCGTCGTTTGTGTAAAGCTAACATAAGCGAAACGCTTGGAACAACAGCTAGTTTCTCAAGGTGAGTGATGTGACTTATGTCGCTAAATCGCTAATAGGCCTAGGGCCTATATGGAATTTTTGTTGATTTAATTTTTAGAATCATTTAGAAGATTTCAGAATGGCTGAAATATTTAATTTCTGTATAGTTTATACAATTCAGGTGATCAGCTGATTTCTGTGTGACTTGACCGTTGTAGCCTATTAGACTTCAAAAGTTGAGAAAAATTGTTTCGGGACTTGGGTCCAATATGCATTTCACTCGTTTTGAACTGTCTCGAACTGTCTCGACCTGGTGTCTCTGTCTCGGTCTCGGTCTCGGACCCCCACTGTCTCGGTCTCGGTCTCGAGTTTTATGTCTCGTATACAAAGTCTGGTACTATCTAGTGATAATCCAAGTAATTGATTTTTCCAAAAGACGATCATTTGCATGGATGTACACCGATTTTTCGATATATGTATTTTGTTCATTCAGAATCATTCTGCAACAGTGCAACTGCAATAACATTTTTAACGTACGCGAACGTTATTATTTTCGATAACGTACACGTACAGTACGCGTACGTTATTCCGGTAGGCAACTACGGTAGAACACTACTCCAGAGTACGTTTGAGCCTAGAGTCCTCCTTACCTGCCACACCGGTGCTGAAGGGTTCCCTATCGTTCAGTCGTATTTTATTTCGTCGTATTCAAATCGTCGCAATTTATGTCGTGATTTTTCATTTCGTCGCACTCGCAATCGTTGTACTCAATTCGTCGTGTTCACTTCGTCGTTTGTTACGTCGTCGTTAATTTAGATGGTCGCAGTTTATTTCGTCTCTTATATCTCTCATAGTACAAAACAAGTAAGTGAAGCAAAGCTAATTTATTAACGAAAGGTAATAGGCTAAACTGACAATAAAGCACATTGATATTACAAAACTGCCTTGTTATGTCCTCTGCTGCTCGTATAACAAACGTTAACTTCGACATTGTGGCTATTATTATGCCTACCAACTGTTATTGGGTTGCTTATATAGGTCTACCTTCTTTTATATTCAACCAATCACATGCAGGCTCTGTACCACGGCTCAATTCTCTGCGACCAATTATAACGACATGATTAATTGGTTAGCGACTAATTGATATACAATTAATTACGATCTAACTCACAACAATCTACGACAACTGTGCGACCATTTATAACGACATGGTTAATTGGTTAGCGACTAATTGATATACAATTAATTACGATCTAACTCACAACAATCTACGACAAATCTGCGACCAATTATAACGACATGATTACGACCAATTGATTCGCGACTAATTGATTGCGACTAACTGATTGCGACGACACGTTAGCGACGAAAGAATCGGCGACCAATTAATTTACGACAAAATGATTAGCGACTAGATGGCTGCGACGAAATGATCTGCGACGATTT
>JACEVL010002423.1:0-10000 GCA_020284085.1 Aporrectodea caliginosa
GTACAGTACTTTTGCTCCAAGTCAATCAAATGGTAAATAACTTTCAGATAATAAACACCATTTTGTATAGTATCAAGACTCTTTCTTTTCATGACAACTAATCATGTGTGCTATTCAAGAGTGTACTAAAAGATTTTGTTTTTGTAAGATAGGTTTTCACTGCACATTCAGTTTTTCCAGTTATAGTGTAAATAAGCCTAGCAGAGCAGATATTACAATAAAAAGCTGTGATAATAACTTTAAATGAAGTCAGTCAGAATTAATAAAACTCAAAATTGAAGAACTAACTAGTTTACTACTGATTACAAAACTTGATTTTAGGAAGCTACTGTTAAAACTGACATAGCATAAGGCCTATACATGAACAAAATGATGTTTAACTCTTTGCAAAGAAGATACTAGTAGCCCTTGAAAACCATCAGCTTTTCTTAGGATACGGTTCAAGCTTAAAGACCACAGAAGAAACTTAATTCTTTCAGTCCAACTTTTCCAGAAGTTGAAGCTTGCTAGGCTTAACATTTTAATGCTATTGGCAACGAGTTTTTGGTCTTTACACATTGTCAGTTGTCGAGCGAGACGAGGAGCGAAGACTGGAGCCCAATGTTTTGTTGCGTTGCAGGTGTGTAGTAATGTCTGTTGGTGACCTACATGAAAATGAAATAGAAATTTTACTGCAGGATTCAGTTCATTTGAAGCTGGGAAAAAATTAAATCGTGCCTCCATCAGTTTAAAGATGAGTTGAAAATGAGCATAACATACATTGTTTGTATGGAAGACGGACAGAGATGTACGCATACGATATGGTGATCTACCATTTGACAGATGGACGTATACAGGCAGTAAATTGTGCCTATCGAGAAAAGAGAGGCAGGTAGACAGACAAAATTCTGGTAGATTTAAAAATGAAGTTATCAAACAATGTAGGCCTATGTTATGCTTATTTTCAACTCATCTTTATATATAATAAGATGTACCTTTTCAGATATGCTAGATAGCCAAGTCACAGCGCCTTTGTGAGTTTCTCAAAATGTGCTATATAAGTGTTCACATACATACTTACATACATACATTTGTATGTATGTGTGTGGGTAATCACTGAGTATGCGTTTTAGTTATCAAAAGAGAGCTGGAAGAAAGGGTATAAAATTGTACAGATTACCAAAATACACAGGTCATGTCTAGTGTTGTTAATATGTTGCAGACGATGTTGATTGGTATATCCTTTATTGAGAACAGCTGAACTCATGAATTAAAAAGAACACACATCTGAAAAGGTGTATGCAAAAACTAAAATTAACATAAGACAATTTACGGAACTCTTACACTTTAGTTTACGAGAATAATTAGACCTATGTCAAAACACAATATCTTTTCAGTTACGCAGCTGAGAGGTTAGAAGAAGAGCGAGGGGTTCGAACCCCAACACCCCACACCGACAACTTAAACTATGTATATCTATACGTAGGTATGTACTATGCATCTATGTATGTGTGCTTGTAAGTAAGTAAGTAAGAAGGAACTTTATTGAGAAGCACTAGCAAATACATAGCACTGTACATGGCAAGATTAATACATCCAAACAAATAAAAAAATTATATATGCAACCAATGAATTGAATGAAAAGCTTTATTGTACATCAGAGGAACATAGAGGAAGAAGAGCTAAGGCTAGTCATATGGGAAAATGAAGGGTTTAAATAGCCAGATCTAGGAAAAACATAGTTTATTTGTATAGCATCCGGGCAAAGAAGCATTTCTGAGACAGGTTGTCAAACATGGAAACTCACGGTTATGGGACCGTGGCCGCAGGGAGTAGCGCGATTGCTTGATCGGCGGTAACAATTTATGCAATAGGGGAAAGCGGGGCAAGTTGGTTGGTGTTTACATTTTTTCTAATTTAAACATGATGGCTTGTTATCAGCAGAATTTGTTTTATACCAAAACATTGCTATATCAATTGTTATTCATACTACATAAAAGATTTATCTTACATAATTAAGAAAAAAGTAATAATCACTGAAGAAAATAATGAGTCAGAACAACCAACTTGCCCCGTCCATGGGGCAAGTTGGATGCACCAATGGGGCAAGTTGGATATACCCATCGTTCAAGTGGCTTGCTGTTGACACAAGTTGGTTTATTGTAATACATAGGCCTATTAATTATAGGCCTAATCCTGCGATATTATAGTAGTGATCATGCTAATAATAAACAATACTCATCAACAACAACGAATACAGGCCCTACATAAATGAGAGTCGTAAGTCAAGTCATAAACTTAAAATTGTAAAGTGTCGATTCCGTTCACCTTTAGAAGGTTTATTTAATTAAAACATGAGGCACATCATCATCAAAGTAGCCTAATAGATTGCACAATGGATAAGAGTAAGGTGACAGCACTTGTTCCTCTTGACTTATCCTGCTTTTGATGGTGGGTCCATCCACTTTTTGCATTGACAGCAACATTGTTTTGGGTTTCTGAACATTAGGCCTACACTGAATTGGTTTCCAACATATATATATAATTAATTATGTCCCTGCACTTAGTCAGTATGGCATTTCCTTCCAAGGCTTTTCTAATGCATGGTGTCACTTAGGGTTCAGCGTTTTGCTCGCTTGTTCACAATGTATACCACACCACTAGGTACATAACTTGGCAGTCATTCACTAGGGTATCATTTTTAAGCGATGATACTTAAATTCATTTGACAGTTTATCTTGTAATTGCTTCCGCACAGCTGTTGTCCATTGCCTTTCAGGAGAGAAGTCTTATATTGTGACCACTAAGCTCCACCTCAATATCATTAAAATTTGAATTTCTGCTGCTGATCACTGAGCTGAAAAAGTTTGAACAGCTTAAATCATGGCCAGCTATTATTAAGACGTCTATGTTTAAATGTTTCAAAACTAGAGACTCGCTATAGGCTCACTTACTGAGTTGGTGATTCTGCTCAAGAATAACCTGGGTGTCATTTTAAATCTACTAAGTCCTTGAGCAAATTAAATTTAAAAATTTGCGAAATTATCATGTACTAAATTATGCAATAAACTTAATACTATACAATACAGTAAATGAACAATCTTATAATCTAGATAAACAATCTGCTACAACATTTAATCGTCCTTTCTTATAATTAACTTCTACATCAAAAGTTTGCAGTGCTAAAGCCCAACGCACCAGTTTAGCAGACTTAGACATAGATTCAGTCAGATAAGTTAAAGGATTGTGATCGGTAAAGATGTGAACTTTAGATCCAATGATTATCTCTTTTAACTTATTTAGAGCCCAAACAATAGCATAGGCTTCTTTCTCTACAGTTGCCCATCTCTTCTGGGTGTCAGTCAATTTCTGACTTATAAATGATACAGGGCGTTCTATTCCCTTATCATCCAGCTGTGTTAAAACAGCTCCTACTGCAAAATCACTGCTATCACAGTACAAATTAAAAGGTTTTCCAACATCAAAAACATATAGAACAACTTTAGAGCGTACAGCATCTTTAAGTAAATTAAATGCCTGTTGATGTCTATCAGTCCAATCAATCTTATCTGGAACATGTTTGCTTGTCAAATCAGATAGAGGCTTCGCAATCTGTGCAAAATCTTTGATAAACTGTCTATAGTAACCAAAAAATCCAAGCAACTGCTTAACTTGTTTCTTCGTTTCTGGGGTTTTCAAATTAATTAAACTTTCAATTCTATCTGGATTCATTTGAATCGTTCCAGAACCAACCACATGACCGATGAACTTTACCTCACTCTTACCAAAGATACATTTCTTTAAGTTCAGAGTAATGTTATGCAGTCTCATTTGCATTAAATATGCATCTAAATGCTGTAAATGAATCTTCCAATCATCTGAATGCACAGCAATGTCATCTACATAGGGCTCAGCAAATTCATTTATAGGCTGTAAAACCATGTTAATTGCTTTAACAAATGTTCTTCCTGAGTTGATCATTCCAAAAGGAACACGAGTAAACTCGTACAGTCCATTGTGAGTAACAAAAGCAGTTTTCCATTGATCAGTTTGCTTAACAGGACAAGTCCAGTAAGCACTTCGACAATCAAAAATCGAGATCACATTTGATTTTCCAACTTTGTGCAAAACATCTTTCACAATCGGCATCGGATATTTACAATCCACAGTGAACGAGTTAATGTATCTGTAGTCGCAGGCAAGTCTTAGAGAACCGTCTTTCTTTTTAACAATTACCAACGGACTTGCCATTCTGCTCGAAGATGGTTTTATAATGTTGGCTTGAAGCATTTCTTTAATTTGTCGTTCAACTTCTGCTCGATAGATGAGTGGAATTCGGTAAGCCATAAATTCTTTTTCACGAAATTCCGGTTTCAGTTCAATTTCATGTTCAACCAATGTACATAATCCAGGCTTTTCAGAAAATCGATCGGAATATTTGTTCAGTATTTCCAGCAATTGTTTTTGTTGAGTCAATGTCAAATGGCTAATCTGTTCAGGATCAAGATTCAGTGAATTCTTTTCATTTTGCCAGTCATTCTTCATCAGCAATTCAACCACTGAACCAAAGTCTTCATCTTCTTCAACGATTAGTCCACAACTCATTGCTCTTGTAATGTACTTTCTGATTTTATTTGCGTGAATTATCTTTCGACAATCGTCACCCATGTCAATCAAATAAGAGTACTTTGACCTTCGTTGTATGACAGTACATGGACCATGCCATCGTGAAATCAGTTTATTTGTTGACGTCGGATACAACACAATAACTTTTTCACCCGGTTCAAATTCTTTATGTTTCGCTCTTTTGTTGTATTGATTCGTATACTGTAATTGCTTCTCTCGTGAATATGATTCTGCAAACAGTAATGCTTTTTCCATATTTGCTTTCATGTCTTTCAAGTACTTTTCTGGTTGGATTCCAATATGAGGTGGTAAATTAATTTCTCTTGTCCAACTTTCTTTTAAAATTGCCAATGGTCCACGCGGAATCTTTCCATACACCAACATATAAGGAGCAATTCCAGTAGTTGCATTCGGTACTTCTCGTAATGCCCACACTGTAAACGGAATTACTTTGTGCCATTGCCTTGGATTGTCAACAATTACATGATGGATCATTTTCTTGAATGTTTGGTTCCATCGTTCTACTAATCCAGCTGCCTCTGGATGACCTGGCGTATCAAATCTTGGACTACACCCCATTAAATTCAGAAATTCTCTTGTCAGACTCGCAGTAAAATTTGTTCCTTGGTCACTTGTGATCACTGAAGGTACACCAACGTTCATGAACAACTCCATCAAAGCATCACACACAGCTTTCGCAGTTAATGATTTCAACAGAAACACTGTAGGCCATCTTGTGCAAGAATCGACAATACATAAACAGTACTTGTGACCTGCAGCAGATGCTGGCTCGATTGGTCCTACACAATCCACCGTAATTCTTCTAAACGCCACATCTTCTCTTGGAATTGGAGTGATAGGAACCCTGTCCATCACCAAACTTCTTGCCTTTAACTGACATTTCTCACATGATTTGCAAAATTTCACTATATCTCTTCTCATCTTTGGCCACGTAAAAGACAACTTTATTCGTTCTCTAGTTTTCTCTTCTCCAAGATGTCCTCCAAATACTGATTCGTGAGCCAACTCCATCACTTTCATTCGTCGCTCTTTTGGTAACACCAATTGATATATCGTTTGCTCTAATATTCGATATCTCTTGTACAGTAAGCCATTTACCACGCAGAATTCAGATTCTTTATCTGGCGCTAAATTCCACCATGCTTTCAATGATTCATCTTGTCTCTGCTGTTCTTCGAATTTCCTTGCGTCTGCAATCTGCATCTGTTGTTCTTCATCTTTCTCATTTTCTTGAAACAAATCTGCTATCTCCACATCACATTCATTATCCTCTTTCGTTTCATTTAGATTACCATTCTTGCATGCAGCCATCTCTTGTTCACTCATTTCTGCTGTTATACCGTCTTGTATTAAACTTTGTTGATCATCGCTTTCGTTTTCCTCTTCACTTGAACTTTCAGTTTCACTTTCCTCTTCGACATCTACCACTTTCTTTCGCTGACTCTGCAATCTCGTCGTTACATTCGCTTGCACATCTCCTTGTATCATTTTCACTTGTGGCACGGCTTTAAGTTCTGCAATGATTTCTGGATGCAACAAGAATCTTTCTGTGCTTCCCATTTTTGCAATACTAGCACACATCAATGTCACATAAGGTGTAAGTGAACATTTGACTTTATGCGGAATTACCTCTTCTTCCACATCGTTACAACACAGCCTTACATCAACTTTCACCAACTTTGCAGGAATGGCATCTCCTGCCACGCATTGTAAGTTCACTTTTCCAATCTGCTCCACCTTCATGCCTTCCAGTAATTCTTCACTAATCACCGGAACCTCTGCTCCAGAATCAATCAGTGCTTTTACTTTTATTGGTTCTTTTCCTGCTGTTCCACGAATTTCTACCTCGACGTACTGCAATACCACTTTCTTCAATGTTGTACTTTCATCTCTTCCAGCCATTTCTTTCTGCATTCCATTGTGCAATAGAATTTCTTTCTGAATATCAGGTGAAAGGTGACATTTCATCACTGACTTTACTTCAGTTTCATTGTTCTGATGTTCTGTGGCTTGACTTTCAGAATTATCAACCACTTGAATTCGATTCACCCTCGAATGTTCTTGTTTTCCATAATTTGAGGTTGTAACAGGAACTGGACAGAATTTCATCAAATGCCTGTCTGATCCACAGTTATGACAACGTTTCACCACTGCACCTCGTTGTTCGATGCTTTCTTTTCTCTTATATGGAGTAAACGATGCATTGCCTTCTCTCGCGACAAACCTTGGTGGTGATTTGTTATATACCTGACGTTGTCTGGTCATCATCGACTCTCTATTCTCATGAACAACCGGAGAATTTGGTTTCACTTCTGCACCTCTGAACTGATTTCCTGTTTCTTGATTGCTCTTCCAATGAAAACCAAAATTTGGAGTGAACTGTTGATTTCTTTTTACATTGGGTACAAAACCAAAACTTGTCTTATTCGGAATTGCCAAACCAATTCTATTATTCACATGAATGTCCGCTAGGTCTGCCACAACACTAGCTTCGTAACAATCAGTTCCTTCCTTCGACAATACAAACTGTAGTGGACCTGGTGGTAGTGATTCTTTCAACTTATCCGCCACTAATAAATCAAACAGCTTCTCAAAATTCTTATCCACTTTGCGACTTTTCACATAATAGTTCAACAAGTTCTTCAGCCTTGCTGTAAACATTGTATACGTTTCTTCAGCTGTCTTCTTCGCATCAATAAACTTCGATCTGTACTCTCTCGGTGTCAACTTGAATTCTTTTAACAAGTGCTGTTTCACGATCTCATAATCATCTAAATCAGCGAATGACAATCTGTTTAGCACAGTTCTAGCTTTCGGAGTCATCAATGGCAATAGTAACTTCACCCAGAATTGTTCTTGCACGTTGAAACTACGAAACGCATTCTCAACCGTTTCGAAATATAATGGCACCTCCATCATATCGTTTGGCATTTTAGGTAACACATGTTTCATGGCATCACCAATTTTCTTTATTTTAGACACCATCGTTTCACTTTCTTCTTGTTTCCTTTTCTCTTCTTCTCGTTCTTCTTGCCTTCTTTGTTCTTGAGCTTCTCTATTTTGTTTCTCCTCTTTGAGTTGTGCTTCTTTTAATGCTATTTTTTGTTGTTCCAACTTTAAACGTTCTTGTCTTTCCTCTTCCGCCTTCTCCATGCTTTCTTTCTGTAATTTCAGTTCTTCTTGTCTAACCTCTTCTGCTCGCTCCAACTCTGAAATTCGCACTTTTTCCTTTTCTTCTTCACGTAGTCTCTTCTCTTCAATCTGTTGCTGACGTATCTCTTCGTCACTTTTCCGCGCCCTTTCAAATTCAATCATCTGCTCTAATCTTCTCCTTTCAGCATCTTCTCGATCTCTTTTCAATTGCTCTAATTGAATCTCAAATTGCTGCTTTTGTAACTCAAGTTCTGCCACACGAACTTGCTCTGCTTTCTCTTCTTTCTCTCTCTGAAGACGTAATTCTTCCTGTCTTGCATTCTCTGCTTTCTCTTCTTTCTCTCTCTGAAGACGTAATTCTTCCTGTCTTGTATTCTCTGCTTTCTCTTCTTTCTCTCTCTGAAGACGTTCTGCCTTCTCTTCTTTCTCTCTCTGAAGACGTAATTCTTCCTGTCGCATTTCTTTCTCTTCTTGTCTCCGTTTCTCCTCTCTTTCTTTCTCGTCTTGTCTTCGTTTCTCCTCTTTCTCTTTCTCTTCTTGTCTCCGTTTCTCCTCTTTCTCTTTCTCTTCTTGTCTCCGTTTCTCCTCTCTTTCTTCTTTCATCATCATCCACTGCATCATCATCTCCATAGACATAAGTCCAGACGGTTTTTCAATAACCTTTTCCACAACACCGCCGACAGCACCTTCTTCTTCTGCTTCTTCCTTAAGCCAGACTTCAGCTAGCGCTTCTAACATGTCTTCACGTGACATATCTTCCAGTTGCTTTTCTTCAAAACCAGCCTTTAACAAGCGCTGTTTTAATCTTTCAGAAGACATCTTCTTCAGTTCTGCTTGTTTTTTGACACTTAATTTCTCCATCTTACTTCTTTACTTCAGTGCTGTCCTTTCTGGAAAACACGAGTTTTCTTTTGTGTTTGAAGTATTGGGGATTGTTCTTTGTTTGATAACAACCAACTTTTATACCTTTGTCGTTGAGGCTTTCGTTGTCGTCAATTTACCAATGATTCAAATGCGTATTCACCAGTCGACGTTGTTTCGAATCCCAGACGTTGTTTCGAATCCCAGACGTTGTTTCGAATTCCACCGCTGCTGCCACCAAATATGTCACCAACTCTTTTCTTTCTTAGTTGTGACCTACCTCAAGAACTTTCCTTATCTCTACATATAAATTGCTCAACGTCTTCTAACTGTTTAAGAATTAAATTGACACAGTTCTTTGAATGTTTCTTTCTTTCTTCAAACACAGTTTAATAACAACAACTCAACTCTTGCCTTAAAACAACTGTACTACACTGTATTGTTCAAATTCACTGTCATCAGCAGTTTCTAAGTTTGGCGCGCTAACTGCACGTGTAAAACAATCTACCGTCAGCCAATGTTTAGGCTACTTTAGGCCAAGCGCCCACGAGCCGACAGCGCAACTAAGGCCTAAGACTAAAACGCTTAACAATCGATACACATTATATATATATCAACCTAAAGAACACCTGTGCTCATTATATATGCAAAACATTTGTTCACAGTTAACATAACACAAAATAACAGTGAGGGGCAAGTTGGTTGCTTCAAGGGGCAAGTTGGTTGAAGCAACCAACTTGCCCCAACCGTCTTGCCCCAGTAGACAATTTTTCTAAAACCACATATCGCGGGACAACGCGAATAATTTCAACCATGAGCAACATGCCGTTCAATGCCACAAAAATGTCGCTAAACATTGTACAAATTTCACATTTTTAGTCCCTATAGTTTGCGATATATAGAGAATTGAACATTTCACGAAATAAGTTTGCTTAAGATTTAAAATTACCTTTTATTCAGCAAAAAATCCACAAAAATTCGCAGCGAAAATTCATATGCGCATAAAAGTCACCACATATGGCCTCGACCTTAAGAAGTACTGCAATCTTTTTCACTACCTCCCCGTTAACTCACAGGACCGCACAACCAACTTGCCCCACCGGCCAACTTGCCCCGGGTTCCCCTACATGACAAGGATTGTGCAGAATACAGGCAAAGTCTAGTATCCGCATTGCTGCAGAGAAAGTGTATACCCGGAAGTTTTTCACGAATCCAATCCCGACTCCCCTCACCTCCCTCACCATCTCACTCTAAACATCATCCACCTTAGCCGTCTGACTGTCTGCCTGCTTGACTCTCCGCATCTTGACCTCTGCCTATCGATTTTGCTTTGATAAAGCGCCTGTGAATAAGCTGGTTC